>JAJIBD010025840.1:0-56785 GCA_021461705.1 Cryptotis parvus | reverse complement strand
GTTTTCAGCCTCAGAATATGCTCTTCAGGTTTTTATAGTGGGATGCTAGCGAAATAAATGTATAATGTTGGGTGAAAAGAACTGAGCTAAGCAAGAGACTAAGTAGAAATGATTTTTTTTTTTAAGATTAGCCCTACAGAAGCATCATCATCCTACTCAGAAATAATTATTTAGACTCCTTCTTCTGGTTCCCCAAAGAAGGAATTTATCTGTTGAATTAGACTGGAAAATATATGTTGTGTGTTTTGTTCAAACAGAATTTGAATGTTTTTGTTTTGTTTAGATGAGGCTTTTATTAAACTAAAAAAAATTGCTTTCCAATATTTAATTAAAATAACTTTAGATTTAACACTTCTCCCCACTCCGAAATAGCTGATCGGCTAATTCTAATTACTTTCCAAAGTGCCAGCACCATTTTACTTGGCCTTGAGCTATTTGTGAGGATTCCAACTTTTTATAATATTGTGAACATTTGTTTTTATCTGTCTTCATTGAACCTGTCTAAGGGGAGATTTCTTCATGATCCCGATGTATATTTCCCCTGATAACTAACTATACTGAGCATATTTTCATGTACTTATTGGCCTTTTATATATTTTATTTGGAGAGCATGTATTCAAATCATTTACATAATTCTGATATAGTTTATCTTTATTTTTACGTTACAATAATTCTTTGTGTTTGGGGGGTATTGATTCTTACTTTCTCCATTATTTTCAAATATTTGCTTTTATTCTTTGGGATTTTGCTACAGTTTTTTTTTGATAGCACATTTTTTGAAGCTACATAGGGTTTCAATTTTTGTCGCAGTTGATTTGCCCTTTTTAAAGTTTGCTGTGTGCATTTTGTGATCATATCTGTGATCCCTTGCCCATGCTTGACCTTGCATGTTCCAAGATCCCCAAGATTTATATATTTCGTTTTTCTTCAGAAGATTACTTTAGTTGTTATTTTAACTACAACAGTTTTTATCTTTAACCGATTTTCAGTTGATTTTGTTTATGGTGTAAGGTAGGTTCCAACTTCATTATTTTGCATCTGGACATCCAGTTGCCTTGAAGACAGCTGCTGAGAAAGCCATTCTTTTCCCTATTGAATTGCTTTGGAATTCTTCTTGGAAACAAAAACTGAAGAGCAAAACAAAACAAAAAAAAAGTCAAAGTCTCAGGAAGAAGGGATTGATGAGGAGCAGCGCCAAGAGGGAAATAATAAAGAAAAATTGAACACATTCACTGTTGAATAATAGTTGAGATTAAAAACCCAGTTTAAAATTTTCAGGTGTGGGGCCGGGAGCGATAGCCCCTGCGGGTAGGGCGTTTGCCTTGCATCTGGCCTGCCTGTGCTGGCCAGGGTTCGTCCCGGCATCCCATATGGTCCCCCGAGCATCACCAGGATTGATTCCTGAGTGCAGAGCCAGGAGAAACCCCTGAGCATAGCCGGGTGTGACCCAAAAAGCAAAAAAAAAAAAAAAAAATTCAGGTGTGTGTTTTCTTCTCGACACTACTTGATCGCACAACTTACCTTTGTTATGGTTTGCTTTATTTTTACTTAACTCCAACCATTTCAAGTTTCCTTTTACCTCTGTTGTTTGATGAATTTATTTGTAATTTGCATATATTCAGATTGTTTAACTGTTACTGGTGAATCATATTTGATTTTCTTTTATTTTTTTTTTGGGTCCCACCCAGCAATGCTCAGGGGTCACTCCTGGCTCTCCATTCAGGAATTACTTGGGCGGTGCTCAGTGAATCATATGGGACACAAGGAATTGAGCATAGGTTGGCCGTACAAGGCAAATGCCCTACCCACTGCATTATCACTCCAGCTGAATCATATTTGATTGATGACTGTTATGATGAATCATATTTATCCCTCTGGCAACAAGTTTTATGTTAAATATTTTTTACTATTAATGTGTGGAACTATTGCTCTGTTGTTGAACTAATAGTCAATTTTTTTTTGGTGGGGGGAGGTACACCGGCTGATGCTCAAGGCTGACTTCTGGCTCTGCTCGAAAGTCACTCATGACAGGGCTTGGGGACCATGCGGGATGCTAGGGGATCGAACCTGGGTTGGCTGCATGCAAGGCAAAGCATCTTATCCACTGTGCTAATGCTCCAGCCCCTAAATACTCTTTTTAAAGTATACAGTTTTAAAACTCTTTACTTTCCACCCAATTATGTCTTAGAATATAAACGCTATCGCCTGTGGATAAGATGTTATTTTTGTACTTAGCCCCTCGAATCACTGTATCACTGTATCACTGTCTTCCCGTTCATCATGGATTGGCTCGAGCAGGCACCAGTAACATCTCCATATGTCCTGTCTCATGCTAGTAGAGCCCAGGGGCATCTGCTTGCTCTAGGAACATAAAGAGCCTCAAACCGCCACCCCAGCAGAGCCTTTCAACAAGCCAAACGACCCCCACTCCATGAGGGCCTCCATTTTCCACATCCGGACTTCCCTCTCATCAGAACTCCACCCAGCAGACCAGCCTATCACAGCCCGGCAGTTCATCAATAAATGCTGGATTTAGAGATGACTACAAGAGTATGATACTCACACAGCAGAGCCTGGCAAGCTACCCGTGTCGTACAAATACCAGTAACAATTTTAGACCTCATTCCCATGACCTGATGGAATGGTTTGAGGTTTGAGTCCTGAATACCTACTATTTAATTTGAGGTTGTATTCATTATTGTCATTTGTTTCTTTTTTTCATTTGTCGGATCATACTTTGCTATGCTCAGGGCTTACTCCTGACCCGTGGGCATAGCAAGATATTAGCCCCTAAGATTTATACCTATAGTAAGGTATAAACCACCAAGATCACTCCTGATACTTCTCAGGGGACCAGGAGTAGTGCCAAGATCCAACTGGAGTCAGCCACATGCAAGGCAGTGGCCCCAGTCCTTCTACTATCTCCCTGGAACATATTCTGAATTTCTAATGCACTTAAATTTCCTTTTATGGGCTTACTGAGACTCTAGGTTTCCGGTAACTGATCCTTTTGTATGACACCTACAGTATGTCTTTATCTTTCCTCTTTTCCTTCTGTGACATTGTGAAAATTAATTCATGTGAAGCAGATATTTTATAAAGTACCACTATAATTCCCCTGCCTTTTATTATATCTTTAAAAACTATGTCTTAGTTGTAGCCTTGGGTATAGCAATTAGTTTATTAAAATATAGTATAGCTTAATACCAACTTTATTTCAGTAGTTTACTAGAATTTTGCCTTTTTGCAGCTCTGTTCCCTCCCCATAATTTGTATTCTTATTGTCATACAAATTACATCTTTTTTATGTGTTTAGACCCCATTGACACTGGTTTATAATTATTGCTTTAAAGTACAAAATGTGCTGCTATTGTAGTACAAATTATATCTTATACGTGTTTATATCCCTTCAACACAGATTTATAATTATTGCTTTGTGTAGTTGCCATTTAAATGGAGAAATAAGAGTTACATACTACAAAGGCTTTTATTCGTCTTCTTTTCTTTATGCATGTAGGTTAAAATGTAACCTTTAATAGGGGTTTTTATTTCTTCCTATGACGTCTAGTTACTGTTAGAAATCCTGAGGCTGGAGCAACAGTACATGGGGTGGGGCTCTTGCCTTGCACAAGGCCAGTCCGATTCCATCTCTGGATCCCTCAGGGTTCCTCAAGCCCTGCCATGAGTGATCCTTGAGTGCAGAGCCACAAGTAAACCCCAAGAATCACGGCTGTGGCTCCAAAAGAATAGAAGTCCTTTATCCCGGTGTCATAGACCCCTCTTATTATGCCTGACTTACTTTCATAAGTATTTTGCCACATAAATTTTTGCCATAAACGACTCTCATCACATTATTATATCTATGGCATTTTTGCTGTAAAAGATCTAAGGTCAATAGGGAGCAAGAGTCCAATGAGGAGGGTGCTTGGCTTGCATGCAGCTCACCCAGGTTTAATCCCAGGTTCATCAAGCCCCCACCAGGTGTGATCCCTGAGCACAGAGCCAGGATTAAGACCTAAAAACATTCAAAAGAGCAAAAACTTATATATCTAGTTAAGAACTTGGTTTTACAGTTTGTTCCACTTGGCATGGCCATCCAAGATTTATATTACTTAAATGCTAGTCCTTATGATTGTCTGGATAATGAGGAGTAGAGGTTTGGTGTTAAGATAAGGGAACAATGAACAATATGAAGTGCTGTAATTATTGCATACACCATCAGAGAATGATACCGTTGTTGTAATTTCACTAACAAACAGAGTAATCCTTTCAGCACAAGACGGGTCGTGGACACCATTATCAATTATTTAGCTAATTTTGATACAATTTGTTCCCTAACATCCACTGTTCAGTCAATATGAGAATTGGAAACCAAAGTAGGATTTAAGCTCTGCCCCTTAAAAATGGAGGAGCCCCTCAAGAATAAACATGATCACATGATTATGGGCATAAATTTACAACTCTATGGAGTTATATTTGTAATTGAGTCTTGTACCAGTTTAACAATATTTTCACATCATTATTTTTCTTGACATATTGACGAATGTTCAGGAATAAACACTCTTGGGGTCTATGGGGCATGTGCAATGTTGCTTCAACTATCACCTTGTGCCTCTCTGCCTCTCTGCTTCGTGGTAGTGAGTTTCCAAATAAGAAGCCAGTTCTTTTTATTTATTTTTTTATTTTTAAAAATACAAAGATATACAATTAAAAAGTTCATATTTGGGTTTTGGTCATACAGTGTTCCAGCACCCATCCCGCCACCAGTGCCCATCTCCCACCACCAACGTCCCCGGTTCCCTCCCCCATCCCCAGCCCTCCTCCATGGCAGGTAGAAGCCAGTTCTTGGGACAAATCATTATCCTTCAATTCCATAAAGTCATCAATAACATTCCCAAGTGAAAAAAAAAATCGCAACCAAACTGGCAACTTTTTGTTTTATCTTTAAGAGAAAAATTGCCTTATGACCAATGAGTTATGTTGTAAAAATGTGTTAGCAGCAAAAATGCTCACTGATAAAATGCTAGTGGTGAAGAATACCAGCTGCGGGTTGGAGAGATGGTACAGCAGAGAGGGTATTGCCTTACACATGGCTGACCTGGGTTTGATCCCGGCACCCCAAGTTGTGAGATGGTTCCCCTGTAGTTCATAGACTATAGATGGTTTTCCAGGTGGTCCCCCAAGTTTGCCTAGTAATTCTGAGGGTAGAGCCAGGAATAACCCTGAGCATCTCTAGGTGTGCCCCTCTGCCCAAAAATGTATGAAAGATCTAATAAACTTTCAGTATTTGTTAAAGGAAAGTTTATTAGCAGGAAATTTTCTTCAATCTCTTTTAATCTAAGAAGAACTTAATTTATTCTTCATATTTTGAAGGGTAATTATGACTGAATATAGAATTCTTGGCTGAAGTATTTTACTTTTAGCGTTTTGAATATGTCATATTGCTGCTTTCTGCCCTCCATGATTTTTATGAATAATCAGCCATTAGTATTATTGATGATCTCTTATATATGATTAATTGCACACTCCTACTGATTTCAGGATTCTCTCTTTGTCATTGGTTTTGACAGATTAATCATAATGAATCTGGATACAGATCACTCTGAGTATATCTTATTTGAAGTTCATTGTATGGGTATAGATATATGAGAGTTTTTTTTTACCAAATTTGAAATCATTATTTGGGGTCATTATTTCTTCAAAATTCCCATCTGCTGCTTTATTCTTCCCTTACTACTTTCCTTGTTACTTTTCTGATATGTTCTTTTCCTCTAATACTCCCATTATGCATATGTTGGTGTCCGTGGTGATGCCCCTCAATAAAATTTATCTCTTCCTATTCTGCCAGTCTTTCTTCCCTGCCACCTGCCCCTTGAGGTGTTGCAGGTGTGGCTGTGGTGCCCGGATGCATCGGCAGGTGACAGACAGAAGACAGGGTTGTCTACAGCCAGGGCTCTGCCCTGTGGGCCCTGGATGGTTGTTGGTCTGACATAGAAAAAGACTGGGCCCCCTGGGATGAACCCAGAGCCATGGCAGAGCCTGGCAAGTTACTCATGGTGTATTTGATATGCCAAAAACAGTAACAATAATGGACCTCATTCCCAATGAATGGAGATGTTACTGGCCTGCTCAAGCAAATCGATGAACAACGGGAAGACAAGTGACAAGTGCTAAGTGTTTCTTCCTATTCCTTATACCGAGGAACTTCTGTTGATTTCTTTTCAAATGGATAAGTTCTTCATCTGGGGTCTTAAATCATAGCTGAGCCTCTTTGGCTATTTCAAGTCTATGTCATTGCATATTATGTCCAATTGTATCTTTTAATATCTTTACTGATCTGACATCATGCATTTTATGATAATTCATTCTCATACTTTCCTTTAATTACTTGAAATATTTTTTCTAGTAAGCACTCACCTGAATTCCTCAAGGAACATTTCTATTTCTTCCCCATATATGAACCACACCTCCAAATAAAGCATTTATTGGTGAACCGTGCGGCTGCGATGGGCTGGTCTGCTGGGTGGAGTTCTGACGAGAGGGAAGTCCAAATGTGGAAAATGGTGGTGCCCGTGGAGTGGGGGGTTGGTCTGGCTTGTTGTGAGGCTCTGCCGAAGTGGTGGGCCAGGGCTAGAACCCGCCATGCCTCCCGACTGCCTCATGAACGGCTGTGCACAGCCGTCATTAGAGAAAAAATTTATGTTGTAGTTGAAAAGAAACTTTGCTTCAATTGGGAGAGACTGCGGGAGGAAGCGACATCAGAACAGATCAGGGATTATTCTACTGCTTTACTTACTTGTTAATAAGTGTAAAAAAAACAGTGACTCAGAAGAGAATGAGAAGCGCCAGGATAAAGAACTGTTATGGATCAATGCCAAAGCTATAGTTGAGATATGCATTATAAACGTTCATAGTTGAGATATGTATTATAAACGTTCATAGTTGAGAGATATGTATTATAAACATTCATAGTTGAGATATGTATTATAGAGTGGAGTCTGCATCTTGCAGAGGGGTGAGGAAAAATACCTGTCATGCTAAGGGGACCAAGCAAGACTCTAAAGTCTGTGCTCAGCCCTTTGGGCTTCCTCGAGCCCTATAAGGATACCTTTGTATGAATTACTTCACTGCATGAGTCTATCATTATTTCCAATACTTTCTGTAACTACTTTTATTCTTAAAAAGCCCACAACAAAAAACACTTTAGAGTGTTCAGTTTGCCTTAGTATTATACTCTGGTTTCTCTTAATGCGGGACTCACACCTGACAGTGCTCAATGTCTACTCCCTGAGCAGTATTGGGGCCACTCCTGGAGGTGCTGGTGACTGAACCCCGTCTATCTGCATGTTAAGCATGTGCTACACTGGGGCCGGAGCAATAGCCTAGCGGCTAGGGCGTTTGCCTTGCACGCGGCCGGCCCATGACAGCCCGGGTTAGATCCCTGGCTTTATTTGGAGGTGTTTAAAAGAGTTTGCCTCCCGCTCGGCAAGCCTGGCAAGCTTCTCGTGTTGTATTTGATATGCCAAATTCCAGTAACAATTATATTAGGTCATTCCGATGACCTAATATAATAGTTTGAGGCTCTTTATGTTCCTGTAGCAAGCCAATGGCCCTGGTTCTACTGGCATGAGACAGGACATATGAAGATATTACTGGTGCCCACTCTAGCAAATAGATGATCAACGGGAAGATCGTGATCGTGATCGTGATATGAACCACACTTTCTTATAACTTTATCAATCTCCAAATATTTTATCAATTTCCAAAAACAAATTAAACTTTATTTTTAAAGTTTAAATGTTAAAACAAATATTTTTCCAACATCCCAAGGACTGTATCAAGAATCAATAGACTTTAGTGGATCCAATCTTCATAAGAACATTGACAGTGAACCAAAGATACTTCCAAAATAAAATCCCCAAACAGATGGTTTAACTAGTGTGAATTTTACCAAATCCATAAAGAACAGTGAATAGTCAACATGATAGAGCAGTGGGGAGGGCATTGGCCTTGCATGTGGCTGACCCAGGTTCTATCCCCAGCATCCCCTACTGGGGATAGAACCTGGGTCAGCCTTTTTTAAACTCCTTTTTAAAAATTTTTAAAATATTTTATTATAGCACTGTGAGATATACAATTACAAAGATGTTCATAAGATGTTCATATTTGGGTTTCGGTCATACAGTGTTCCAGTACCCATCCCTCCACCAGTGCCCATTTCCACCACCAATGTTCCCGATTCCCTCCCCCCCCCCCCCCCTAGCCTGCCTCTATGGCAGGTTTTTTTCTTTCTCTCTCTCTCTCTCTCTCTCTCTCTCTCTCTCTCTCTCTTACTTCCCTTCCACATTGTGGATTACAATACATACATTAAGAGGTTGTCATGTGTATCTTTTTGACTGTATTTAATGCTCAGTTCTAGGTTGGAATCAGCACTTTTGACAATTATTAGCACACTGTTCCATTCTCTGTCTTTCCTAGCCTCTGACTCCCACACATTCGTGATAATTTCTGCCTTTGACAAGACCTCCTGATCCATGTTTCGCCTGACCTTGGATATTGGTATCATAATATATACATATATATATATATATATTTATGCCATGCAAATAAATGCAGTCATTCTATATCTGTCTCTCTCCTTCTGGCTAATTTCACTCAACATGATCCTCTCCATATCCATCCATTTATAGGCAAATTTCCTAACTTTATTTTTCCTAACAGCTGCATAGTAGTCCATTGTGTAGATGTACCACAGTTTCTTTATCCAGTCATCAATTCTTGGGCACTCTGGTTGTTTCCAGATTCTGGCTATTGTGAATAATGCTGCTATGAACATAAAAGTAGGGATGGTGTTTCCACTGCGTATTTTTTGCTTCCCAGTGTATATTCCCAGGAGTGGTATGGCTGGGTCAAATGGGAGTTCAATTTCTAGTCTTTGGAGGAATTTCCATATTGTTTTCCAAAAGGCCAATAGCCACCTTTAAGTCTTAAAGGGACCCTAACACCCTATGGTTTCCCCCTGCCGCACCAAGCCCCACTAAGAGTGATCTCTAAGCATAGAATCGCAATAACCCCTGAGCACTGAAGAATGTGCACTCCAACAAACAGACCAAAAGAATTAATGAGTATTCATGCTTCTCAAAACCTTCAGTAAATCAGAAAAGGAAGAAGTGTTCCAAACATGTTTGTGAAGCCAGTGTTGCCTTGACTTCAAAACCAGATAGGAATATTATGCACAAAATGAAACTGTAGCTTGATATCTCTGAGGAACAGGGATGAAAAAAAATCTTCAACAAAATTCTAGCGAATCAAATTTGACAGTACATTAAAATAATGCTGCAAGTTGACTTTCGTTGGCCTTGCAACCACTCACTACTTTCAAGCTAGCCAATAATCTGAAATACACGGGGCAGAGCTGCTCCCAGCAGAGCCTTGCAAGAAACCAGAGGAACCCCCACACCATGAGGTCTGCCATTTTCAACATCTGGACTCCACAGCTCATCAGAGCTCCACCCAGCAGAAAAGCCAATCTTGCCCCATTCTCATCAATAAATGCATGAGAGGAGAGGCTACTACAAGAGTATCCCACCTGCACGCCAGAGCCTGGCAAGCTACCTGTGTTGTGTTTGATATGCCAAAAACCAGTAACAATTATAGACCTCATTCCCATGACCTGAAGGAATGGTTTGAGGCTCTTCATGTTCCTGGAGTGAGCAGATGCCCTTGGGCTACACTAGCATATGACAGGACGTATGGAGATGTTACTGGTGCCTGCTAAAGCAAATTGATAAACAACGGGAAGACAAGTGACAAGTGACATTAAAAGAATCAGACAAAGCAGGATATGTCTCAATGTATGGGAACATGTGCATTACATACAGGGGACCCAGGTTCCATCCCTGGAACCTCACAATTCCCCACAATTCCACCAGAAGCAATTCCTGAGCACTGAGCTAGGAATAGCTTCTGTGCATCCTTGGGTGGACCAAAAAAAGACATAAGAAAAAAGGATAATCACAATAGTCAATCAGGGCATATTACAGGTTCAAGGGTTATTTAACATATTCAGCACATGTTATAAGCCACATAAACAAAAAACCAACAATCATATGATCACCTCCAAAGTTACAGTATTCTTTTTTTTTTTTGCTTTTTTGGGTTACACCCGGCAATGCTCAGGGGTTATTCCTGGCTCTGCACTCAGGAATTACTCCTGGCAGTGCTCAGGGACCATATGGGATGCCAGGGATTGAACCTGGGCCGGCACAGGCCAGCCGCATGCAAGGCAAATACCCTACCCGCTGGGCTATCACTCCCGGCCCCAGGTACAGATTCTTAATACTTTGCACTCTTTTGTTATTAAATAACTCGATAAAATACTCTTCCTCTAAAATCATGGACAAGATGAAAAATTTAGCAGGAACACTGTCTGCAAGTCTATGTTCACTGCAGCACTGTTCTTCATAGCCAGTATATGGGAACAACCTGAGTGCCCTAGAACAGATGACTAGATAAAGAAACTATGGTACATACACACAATGGAATACTATGCTGCTATAAGGAAAAATTGAAGTGTTAAAATTTTCCTGTAAGTGGATGGCCATGGAGAGTATTATAATGAGTGAAATTAATCAGAAGGAGGACAGATATTGAATGACTGCATTCATTTTCAGGCAAACAAAAAACAGTATGGCTTTAATATCCAAGCCAAGAAAAAATAGCCAGGAGGGGCTTGTCAATGGCTTAAATCTACCACAAGTGTGTGTGGGGTGGAGGGTAGGTAAGATATAGAAGGGACCAGTTTGTCAATAACAGTTGGAATGGTAGTGGGAGACTAGTACTAAGTACTGAAAGTAGGGAAAGAGATATATATGATAATGTTTTGGTGTCTAGAGAGAGAGGAAATATGGAAAAGTGCCTGCTTTAGAGACAGGTTGGGGATGAGAGAAACTGGAGACATTGGTGTTGGGAAATGTACACTAGTGGAGGGATGGGTGTTGGAACACTGTTTGACTGAAACCCAATCATGAACAGCTTTGTAATGGTCTATCTCAAGTTGATTTAATAATAAAAAAGATGAAGATGTTGACTCCTTCAATCACTATTCAGTACTGAGATAAAGTTCTAGAAAGCATAATCAATCAAAATCGTATTTAAAGTATTCAAATTTTAAATAAATAAGTAAAAAATTCAGACATGAAAATATGCATGGAAAATGCCAAAGAGTCTAGTAAAAAATCTGTTAGGAATAACAGAGAATTACAATGAAGTGGTGTCTACAAAATTAATACACAAAAATCTGTTAAAAGACCTATATTTGGAAAAAATTGAGCACAATGTTGAAATGAATATGAGTTTCAAAGATATGAAAAGCTATTTCTTCCTCTTGTGTTGGAATTTTTGACACAGTTTGTAAATAACTACACTACTTAAAGCACTATAGAGATTCAATACAATTCTTATCAAAATCCCAGTAGTACTATTCACCGCAATAGAATATCACGAAGTTTATTTGGGAGACTCTGTATAGAAAGAGCACTTCTCAAAAGAAGATAGTAACAAAAGATCCCCACATTTCCCAACTTCAAACTATCCTACAAATCAACACAATTGAAGACAACTGATACTGTAGTAAAATCAGACTGGCAAAGAATTATAACATCAGTAAGAACCCATAATTAAATGTATCATATCGGGGTGTGGAGCGATAGCCCAGCGGGTAGGGCTTTGCCTTGCATGCGGCCGGCCTCTGCCGGCCTGGGTTCGATCCCCAGCATCCCATATGTTCCCCTGAGCACCGCCAGGAGTAATTCCTGAGTGCAGAGCCAGGAGTAGCCCCTGAGCATTGCCGGGTGTGACCCAAAAAGGCAAAAAAAAAATATTTATCATATCTGGGCAAATAATTTGTTGTAAAAGAGTCAAGGTTTTATGGAGCAAAAAGGCAGTATCTTCAATAAATATGTTGGAAAATCTGAACAGTCACACAGGATAGGAAAAGAAAAAGAAACGAGAGAAAATAAAAAATAAAACAGATAAAGGATCAGGAACAGGACAGAGTACTTAGGGGCAGGGAGGTAGGATGGTAAAATCTAGAGGGTATTTAACATTGGTTTAATTGATGTAGTCCTCTACAGCTACAGTTTAATGACTTCATTATTAATGTGAACTATAATACCTTAAATAAAAATTATGAATACTCTATTACTAAACAGCACCATTTGATTATGAGACCTGAGAAAGATTTGATTATGAGACCTGAGAACCTAAAATACATCACTATCACTATCACTATCTTCCCATTCATCATCAATTTGCTCAAGCAGGCACCAGTAATAGCTGCATATGTCCTGTCTCATGCTAGTAGAGCCCAAGGGCATCTGCTCGCTCCAGGAACATAAAGAGCCTCAAACCATTATATTACGTCATGGGAATGACCTAACATAATTGTTACTGGTATTTGGCATGTCAAATATGACACGGGCAGCTTGCCAGGCTTGCCGTGTGGGTGGCATAGTCTTGTAGTCACCTCTAAATACAACATTTATTGATGAACTGTGGGCCGCAAGCGGCCGCATGAGCTGGGCTGTGATAGGCTCGTCTGCTGGATGGAGTTCTGACGAGAGGGAGGTCCAGATGTGGAAAATGGCGGCTCTCATGGAGTGGGGGGTCATCTGGCTTGTTGCGAGGCTCTGCTGGGGTGGCAGGCCAGGGCTAGAACCCACCATCCCTCCCAGAACCTCGTGAGTGGCTGGGCACAGGGAGAGCTGGTAGCAGCTCTGCCCCATGTCTGTGTGTCAAACAAAAATAAAGACATAAGCTCCTGGATTTTAGCTGTGGAGATGTATTTGGGAGCTGAAGTCTCACAGCAGGGAAGTGAATAATAAATGGTACTAAATGAAAAATTAAAGAATATCTACACGCTAAAGAAAACTTGAATGAAAATGAAAAGACACCTGGGGATGAGACAGCTTGTGCAAGAGTTAATTTATGTGTCTTGTCTGCAGCTGAGCCTGGTTTGACACCCAGCACCATGTATGGTACCCTAAACACTTTCGGAAATGACCCCTAAGCACATCCAGGAATAGTCCATGAACACCGTGGAATATAACACAACCCCACACACCTCCTTCCCCAAAGAATTATCCAAAGACATCCTAATGATTGAGGCAAGGCACATGAAACCCCAAAGGGCTTAATGCTCAACGTATGCATTTTTGAAAAACTGAAAAATAAAATCATTTCTGGCTATTTGCTCAAAACATTATAAAAACACTAAGTCAAAGAGAAATACGTACCCATGTTAATTCACAATAGTCAAAAGCTGATAATAGCCGGTGTCCACAGACAGGCAATAACATAAAGAAGGTGTCGAACATACACATAATGGAATGCTACTCAGCTATGAAACACTGTGGCATTCTGCCATCAGCAACACCAATGCACCAGGAGGACTTAGTGAAATATGCCCATTCGAGGGTGACACTCCATGATTTCATTCAGATGTGGAATACAGAGAAAACAAAGGAACTTTTACACTATTAGACCACAGAAACAAAAGGGAAAGAATGTCTACATTTCATAGAAAGAGGCATTTTATGCGGGAGCATAGAATTGGATATTAAATGATGCTGCATTCAGCGTATGCAGTAGATCCGTGTTGAGTCTTTATAAGGCACGCCTGAAACTTCTAATACTACTTCAAGAAGCACAGAAGCTTGGTTTGCACATCAAGCCAGTATTCTCCCTCTAGCACGCATCTTGCTTGCATCTCTGTT
Organism: Cryptotis parvus; assembly: GCA_021461705.1. Taxonomy (NCBI): domain Eukaryota; kingdom Metazoa; phylum Chordata; class Mammalia; order Eulipotyphla; family Soricidae; genus Cryptotis; species Cryptotis parvus. The sequence continues at coordinate 43,010 of JAJIBD010025840.1, read as the reverse complement.
TCCTTGTGATTTGTTTTTTACTTTGTACTCTGGGAAATCCATGTTCTGTCTGCAACAGGTATTTCCTCTCTTTCTCCCCCTCCACATCTTTTAAGGCAAGTTTTGTTCGATAAAAACTATCTTGCAGGGGCTGGAGTGACAGCACAGCGGGTAAGCCATTTGCCTTGCACATGGTCAACCCAGATTGGATTCTGGGAATCCCATATGGTTCCTCCAGCACCACCAGGAGTAATTCCTGAGCCAGGAGTAACCCCTGAGCATCTCCCGGATGTGGCCCAAAAAAGAAAAACCTATCTTACAAATCAAAAGTGAAAAAAATACAGCTGCCCATTTATTCAGTACAATATTGTTTCCCCACACTGGTTCCCAACACGTGAGCTATTAAGTTGAAGGAGGCATCTTTAGATCTGTTGGTGAGCACATCAAAATTTAACGAGTACCTTGAGAGCATAGGCAGAATTCTTTGACATAGGCATTTAGCAGGTATCCCTAAAGTATAAAACTGTGACAGACAGTTTTCTGTTCTATTTCTGCCTGTCTATATTTTTCCTTTCTACATTCAAAAGACCCTAAATGATTTTATTCTATTCTTTCCTGGAAGTGTTTTTTGTTTGTTTTTTGTTTTTTTTTTTGCTTCCCATTTATATTCTAAGACCTTCACACTCTTGCCCAGGGGACTATCCCTAGCTTGAGGCTCTGTTTTTGTTAGGGGTGACCATCCCCCACAAGTACAAATAAAATAAAATTAGTATTTCTTTCCAAAGAATTTGTTATTATTTGTTGTTAGTATTTATTTATGCAGTGGCGTTCCTGATTTGTGAAATGTGTTATTTTTGTTTCTGTTAAAGATTCTGTACAATTTATAGAATGATGTATTCTGTGTTTGAAATTCACATGGATCCTCAATTATTTTATCATGTGATTTATTTTTCTTCTTTAACCTCTTTTTATATTAGTAATTGCATTGGTTTATATTCAAATACTTGACCCATCTTATATCCTTGAAACAAAATTTAATTGACTAGGTGCTTCATTAATTGAATTTACAAAGTCTCTAAGTCATTTCTATTTCCTAGAAAATGTTATAGAACTTGTTAATTATTCTTGAAAAAGGAAGTGTAATTATCTAGCAACACCATCTGAGCCTGGAGTTTTCTTTGGGGAAAACTTAAAGTATGAATTACATCTCCTTAATCCTTACAGAACTAGTCAAATTATCTGTTTAATAGTGGGTGACTTGTGAGGAATTGCGCCTCCTTTCCTTCCATTTGGTTTGCACAATCCTCACAATGTTGGACCTTATTGTATTTTGTACATTTTGCTAGATTTAATATGCTAAAATTTTAGTAAAAAACTTACATCTATTTTAGGCAGAAATTAGTCTGTAGTTCTTTGTAATATCTCCCCTCCTTTACATATATTTTTAAACCAGGATAATCTAGGCAAGAAAGAAAATCTTAGAAAAATTCCCTCCTCCCTTCTTAAGAATTTTTTTAGAATACATATGAAACCCTCTTTCCAGTTTCTGAAATCCCCAGTGCAGCTGAGTGAGGTATTTTCTTCTTCAGAAGAAGAAATTCTTCAGAAGACCCCTGGATGGAGAGGCATATGAGTTCCAAGCGCTGACATCACAGATTGCCATCAATACTACAATAATGTATCTCCCCTTTTCACGCCAAAGGGTGAAAAGCCTAATATTATGGAGCAGGAAGAGTTGCTTCCTCAGGAGAGTGTTTGGAGATTTTTTCTGCCTCTGCTGGATTCTGGTTAGTCCAGATCCTCAACTTGTCTTGTCTTGTCTTACAAGCCCCTTATCTTTTTTTTTAATTTAAAAAATATTTTTATTTTTATTTTATTTTAAAAACACTTGGGACCAGAGCTATAGTCCAGCAGGTAGGCGTTTGCCTTGGACACAGTCAACCAGGGTTTGATCCCCAGCATCCCATATGGTCCCCTGAGCACTGCCAGAAGTAATTTCTGAGTGCACAGCCAGGGCTAACCCCTGAGCATTGCCGGGTGTGTCCGAAAAGATAATAATAATAATAATAATAATAATAATAATAATAATAATAATAATAATAACACTGTGATTTACAAAGTTGTCCATTATACAGCTGTTTCAGGCATTTAATATTCTAACCCCAGCTGTGTGACCTTCCCTCCACCAATATCCCCATTTCTCCTCCCATCCCCAGCATGCCCCCTTAGGCACAGAACAAGTTTACTTTATTTTACTTCTTCCAACAAAACTTTAAAACTTGGCATATAGAACAATCAAAACAAATCAGTTAACAAGCCAATTTGTGATTACTATATGATTTTATATTGTATTAAAGGGTTTTATTTTTTAAATTTTTTCCTTTCCAATTTGAGGGTTTTTTTTACAGTTACAAAAGTTTCATATTTGGGTTTCAGTCATACAGTGTTCCAGCACCCATCACTCCACTAATGATCATTTCCTTCTACCAATGTCCCTCTTCCCTCTCCCCTAGCCTGTGTCTATGACAGGCAATTTTCACTTCTCTCTCTCTCTCTCTTTCTCTCTGTCTTTCTCTGTCTCTGTCTCTCTGTCTCTGTCTGTCTCTCTCTCTTTCTCTCTCTCTCTCTCCCATCTTCACATTGCCTTACGCTGTGACTTTCTGCGTCTGGATTCTCCTTTACTGGGGATAGGGTTGAGGACCCCAGCTTCGGGATGGTCTAGTTGATTACATCTCCCAAAGACCATTTTCATTTCCAAAAGGCCACCTTCAGAAGCCATGGTGCTAGCCCAGGTTCTGTCTCCTGCAACTCATAGGATCCGTACTCCAATCACACCTGGAGAAATTCCTGAGTGCAGAGCCCAGGAGTAACTCCCAAGCACCCCCAGGTGTGACCCCAAAACAAAAACACAAACTCCAGACTCAGGCTTATGAAAAGATGGGACACATTTTGTTTTTGCTTGTTTTTCCAGGATGAATTGTTGAAAATACTACATTTATTTGACTTGACTTGGCACTATTATTCCACTCTCTGGGCCATATGTGTGTGCCTGCTACTCCCTTAGAGAAGGACGCCATTGCGTTTCAAATGCCCGTGCTATCGGGAAACATCATCTCCAAACTCATCTGTGAAAACTTGATTTCTGGGGTTAACTTGAGTCGGAGCTGATGGAATGTGAGAAGCAGCTGCATGCTCTAGACAAGGCTGGTCGGCCAGGAATCTGCAGCCCCAGGGCAAGTGTGGCCTTAGGCTGCAGGGCCCCTTCTGGGCTTGATTTACTGGTGGATATTTAGGGTGAGGTCATGTTCTTGCAGTATTCTTTCCTGACTGCTGATTTATTTCTTCAGCTTCTAAAACTTCTACAGTTTTGCTTCCTGCATGTAGGTTTAAATTTATTTTAAACTATTTGTGTATGGGAAAAAAGAGGGTGGCTTTTTTTTTTTTGGTTACTGTTTTCCCAGGATGATTTGTTGAAAATACTACATTTATTTGATTGAGTTATCTTGGCACTGTTGTTCCATACATTGGCCATATATGTGTGTATCTATTGTTGGATGTATTCTTATGACCCATTAATTTAAATTTCTATCCTTAGGCAGTAATAAACTCCTTCAACTTCTATAATTTCATAGTATAAATTCATCAAAAATATTTCACTACTGGGGCCGGAGCGATAGCCCAGCGGGTAGGGCGTTTGCCTTGCACGCGGCCGGCCCATGCCAGCCAGGGTTCAATTCCCGGCATCCCATATGGTCCCCCGAGCACCGCCAGGAGTGATTCCTGAGTGCAGAGCCAGGAGAAACCCCTGAGCATTGCCGGGTGTGACCCAAAAAGCAAAAAAAAAAAATATTTCACTACTTTATCAATTCTCAATATAAGGAAAAAAAAATTTTACTATAGCATATAAATTATTCCCATGCAAATTTTGGAATAAAGTTGATAATTTCTTCCCCTGAAAATATTACTGAGTATTATTTTAGGTTTAATAAAACTGGAGGTTTAGAAAACTAACATTTTAATCTCACAGAGTCTTCCACTTATGAACTTATTCAGTTCATCTTTAATTTATGTCTGCAATGTGTTATAGATTTCAGTGTCAATCTTTTGCATATGTTTAAAAATTGTTACTCAGGGTAAAACATATCTTAATTTCATTGTAAATGTCATGCTAAATTATACCTTACAAATTTTCCATGAAATATATATATTTGAAGTATATATAATGTGTATTATGTATATTTGATTTTTTTGTTGCTTTTGCATCATGCAGTCTTGCCAAACTCATATGGTTTCCTTAGAAGGATCAAGATGGCACAGCCACTCATGCAACAGTATAGTGTTACCTCAAAATCAAAAAATAGAACTGCCATATGACTAATAAATTCTGCTTCTAGATAGCTATCATAAGAACATGAAAATCTTATTTCAAAAATAGGTTGCTTGATGGATTACATATATGCTGTATGCCCCTAAACGGATTATTGAATCACGAGGGGGAATATATGCATGACTTGGATATTTTTAAAAAGATAAAATAGTCCCATTTACCATAAAATGGATGAAGTTTGAGGTGGGTATTAAAATAAATCAGAAGGAGAAAAGGAAAAAGAGAAATTCACTCATATGCAGCATGTAGAGTGACAAAGCAAGCAAGCAAAACCCATTAGGTTCTGACAACAGGTTAGTGTTATCGGATACCAGTGGTGAAGGGGTCTGAATCATATAATTCTGCTTTGATGTGAAGTATGGCCCAGCAACACGCATTTGATGAGGTGTAAAGTTTTGCTTCTAAAACAAGCAAAAGTACTGTGAACTAACAGTACTTAATTGAAACAAATGTATGATGAATATATTCCACCTCTTCTAATCTGCATGGATTTTATTAATTTTTCTTGCTTCAATGCTAAAACTAGTGGCTAGAACATACTGATGTGTGACAGTAATGAGAGAGAATATCCACGCTATATTCCTCCCCATACGCAGAAAGCGTAACATTTCCTCCAGCATATATAAGGTTGAAGAATTCCTCTACATCTCCTGTTGAATCATTTTACTATCAATCAGTTTTTTAATCAAATTTAAACTCCATGATTTACCAAGGGATTCATAGTTGAGTTTTAGACCCATAAGGTTCCAGCACCAATCCCACCACCAGTGCCTATTTGTCTTCACCAGGAGGAAATGGTGCTTTTAAAATAAGAATCCGTCACTCTCGTTCATTGCTGGTGGGAATGCCAATTGGTCCAGTCTTTTTGGAAAACAACATGGACATTCCTCCAAAAACTAGAAATTGAGCTCCCATTTGACCCAGCAATACGACTCCTGGGAATATACCCTAGGGGCCCCAAAACAAAGCAGAAACACCATCTGCACTTCTATGTTCACTGTAGCTGTATCACTGTCTTCCCGTTCATCATCGATTGGCTCGAGCAGGCACCAGTAACATCTCCATATGACCTGTCTCATGCAAGTAGAGCCTAAGGGAACCTGCTTGCTCCAGGAACATAAAGAGCCTCAAAACATTCCATCAGGTCATGGAAATGAGGTCTATAATTGTTACTGGTATTTGGCATATCAAATATGACACGGGTAGCTTGCCAGGCTCTGCTGTCCAGGTAGCATACTCTTGTAGTCATCTCAAAATCCAGCATTTATTGATGAACCACTCAGCCGCGCGAACCAGGCTGTGATAGGCTGGTCTGCTGGGTGGAGTTCTGACGAGGGGGAAGTTCGGATGTGGAAAATGGAGGTCCTCATGGAGTGGGGGGGTCGTCTGGCTTGTTGTGAGGCTCTACTGGGGTGTCGGGCCAGGGCTAAAACCTGCCATCCCTCCCGGGCACCTCATGAGCGGCTGTGCACAGTGAGAGCCAGTAGCAGCTCTGCCCCATGTCTGTCTTCTATGTTCATTGCAGCACTATTGACAGTAGCCAGAATCTGGAAACAACCTGAGTGCCTGCGAACAGGTGACTGGATAAAGAAACTATGGTACAACTACACAGTGGAATACTATGCAGCTGATAGAAAAAATGAGGTAATGGAATTTGCCTATAAATGAATGGACACGGAGATTATCATGCTGAGTGAAATTAGTTGGAAGTAGAAGGGCAGGTATAGAATGACTGAATTCATTCGTAGGATTTCAAAAAATTATTATGAGACTAATATCAAAGGCAAGGCAAAACAGAGTTTAGGAAGACTTGTCAGTCGTTGAAATGTACCACAACTGTGTGTGGGACATAGGTTAAGTAAGCAAGAAAAGGAACTAATTTGCCAACAATAGTCGGAAATGGTAATGTTAGACTAGAATTAAGTATTGAAAGCAGGTAAAGGTATATATACATATATACATATGTACATATATGTATATATACATATATATCACTTGATCACTTGACATCCTGTTATTCATTGCTTTGCTCGAGCGGGCGCCAGTAACATTTCCATTTGACCCTATCACGTGCCAGTGTAGCCCAATGGCATCTGGTTGCTTCAGGAATACAAAGAGCCTCTGATAACCCCTCAGCGAATGTTCTGCAAACCACAAGGCATAAAACAATGCATAAAAGAAGAGAGAAAGAGAAGAAAAGAGGGAAAAATGGGGACACTGATGGTGGGAAATGGGCACTAGTGGAGGGATGGGTGCTGGAACACTGTGTGACTGAAACCCAATCAGGAACAGCTTTGTAATTGTCTACCTCATGGTGATATAATAAAATTAAAATAGTAAGAGTCCCTCAGTTTGCTAGCTGAATAGCACTCCATAGTGTATGTGTCCCCTGTCTGTTACAAAGTTGTCTGTCTGTCATTCTAATCCCAAGGCACCACTTCGTCTCATAGTTCACACTAACTCTGGTCTGAGATGAATGTTTTATCACTCTTTATGGATTATAATCTGAGTAATGGTTGAGTCATCCAGACACTCTAGGCATGATTGGCCCTTAGAGTAAGTCCCGTAGGCATCAAGTTTGGTTGGGAAGTTCTTTTTTGGTTACCATATTTCACAGTATCATCACAAATTGATGATGGAGGAATTTAGCTCATACTGGGACTTCACCATGAGAGACCCATAGAAGCTACGGGTTCTTTCTCTTGGGACTTCACCCTCTGTATCTTTTCCTTCTACTGATTTTGATGTTTCCTTCTACTGTGATCAAAAACAGCTGTGGGGCCAGAGAGGTGGATCAGCAGGTAAGACATTTTTGTCTTGCACATAGCTAACCAGGCTTTCATCCCCCGCACTGCCAGGAGTGATCCCCAAGCAGCTGGCAAGGAGTAAGCCCTGAGCACCACCAGATGTGGCCCCCCAAACCAAAAATAAATAAGCAACAGCTGTGGACATTGCAATTCTCTTGAGTTTGGTGAACCATAGAGCCTTTGGATGCTCTCAAGAATCCACCTCTTGGGGAGTCAAAGCAATACAGTGGGTGAGGTGTTTGCCTTGCATGAGGCTGACCCAGGTTTGATCCCTGGCATCTCATGGATTCCCCGAGCAGGAGTAACCAGGAGTAATTCCTGAGTGCAGAGCCAGGAGGAACCCCTGAGCATCACACTGGGTGTGACCCCTGAATAAAAGAAAAAAATCCATCTCTTGAAATGGTGCCAAAAATGGGATTCCCAGGAAAAAATGTGATTCACAGAAACATTTTGGAAACACTATATAAAAGATGAATGGCATAAGAGATAAATTAATGAATACCTGCTGTGTGAGTAACTGAGAAATTATGAGATGGCAGCTATGTAAAAATTTGCCACTACTATTTAGGAAAAAATAGATGAATGTTCTACAGAATTGGCTAAATAGATATTTAAGGACTGAAAACTATGAGGAGAAAATATGCAATCCCTTGAACATTTTTATCTGAAATAGCTGAAATTAAGTATAAGAGATTAGTCAGGTAGAACCTAGATCTTCTTGAGCCTGAATTCGGCTCTAAACTCAAGCTGGCCTTCCTAGTCAGTAACCACCCACTTCAGGTTGACTTCTTCTGAAAACAGATGACACCTCTGTCCACTAAGAACATCACTCAAAAGAGGCGAGAGACACCAAATCAAGAAATGACTGAAAGTTAGGGAATAGATACCAGAGGAACAGCACAGTGGGTAGATCACTTGCCTTCAGCACAGTGAGTAGAGCACTTACTTGCCTTGCAGGAGGCCAACCCAGTTCAATCCTCAGCATCCCATATGGTCCTCTGAACCTGAAACAAGTAATTCCTGAGTGCAGAGTCAGGAGTATCACCAGGTGTTGCCCACGAAAGACACACACACACACACACACACACACACACACACACGTAAGTTAGGAGCACAGTATAAAACAAATGTTTTGTGGTTAATATCACTGGTTTCCTGGGACCTTCCTTAAAATTAATTTAAAAATAAATGAATAGTGTCTCTTAATTACCCTTGACTGTCATGCTGCACACCCATAACTTACTATTGAACACTCACAGATGTTTGCTTAGGATGCAAATTCTCAGCAGTGGTAATACCAGGAGAACTGCCAATTCAGTAGACAGTTAAAGTTACCTACAAATTTTATTTACCTTTCCTTTCCTTTTAAGAACTGAGCAGATTTTCGCACATGAAGTGGCTGATATGCCATGTTGCAACCCCTGCTGGATCAGCTTTATGTTATCAGTGTGGACAAACATTTAATAGAGTTTCTTACCAAATGATGGCACATACTGACATCAAGAAAGAGACCTTTCAACCAACTATTCTGTGTAATGCTAAAGATGAGGAAATCAAGCTTTACTGTGTATCTAACTTATTATCATATGTTCTCCTTATGAGCTTTACAGAATCTGGGAAAATTTGAGCTATTCACAAGTGAAAGGAGGCTACAAAGGGCATCTTCAAAGAGATCTGCTGCATCAGGGTAGATGTCTTTAAATGTTTACTAAGTAATAGAATGAATAAAATAGACATTGATCTACACAGTGAGATTTACACTGAGGTATTATCAAGAGTTTGACAGTCGATAAATGGAATGTTCTGCTATTCCCCATCACTTAAAATCTCCACCATACATCAAACAAAGGGCTACTTTTCAATATGTACATATCATTCATAAAGCTCAATATCAACAATAATTTAAAAAATGATCCCATCAAAAGTGGGAAGAGGAACTGAACAGGAACTTTAAAAATGGAGAGAGGAACTGAGAGGAAATTCTTCAAAGAAGACATACAGATGACCATCAGACATAAGAGGAAAAGCACTCACTCATCATTACTGTGTATCAAGGAAATGCAAATTACAATGACAGTGAAATTCCACCTCATGCATGTCTAAAGAATCAAACAGCCAGTTTTGGTGGTTGGTGGGGATGTGGTGAAAATGAATCCTCATTTTTCTACTGATGGCACTGTTTCTTGTTCAGACTTAAGGAAAATGGTGTAGAGACATCCAAACACACTGAGTAGGGTCCAGAGAGATTGTGAGTAGGGATCTTGTATACACCTAACTAGGTTTGATTCCTAGCACCCCATATGGTCGTTCCCCCAAGCCCACCAGGAATAATTCCTCAGCCTAGCACCAGGGGTAAGCCCTGAGTGTTGACCAGTGTGGTCCTAAAATAAAACAGAGCAAAATATTAAGAGTTTAACAGCCATATGACCCAGTGATTCACCCCTTGGGATATTCCCTGAGCACACTTAAACATTACTTTGCAAAGATACATGGACATCTGTGTTCATCAAAGTATTTTTCACAATATCCAAGATCTGCTGTCCTGTGAACTACAACTTCAGTTCCTGAGTGGGATTGGAGAACATCCTGTGGGGTGAAGCGAGTTAGAAGTAAAAAAGACAAATACTGGAAGATCTCACTTATGCTTGGCTTGAATTATAAACCAACCAACCAACCAACCAACCAACCAACCAACCAACCAACCAACCAACCAACCAACCAACCAAGGCCCCAAATGGAAACATCCTGAAATAATGCCAACATAGTAGTGAACTGGGGCCCAGTGTTACTGGGGCCCACTCGAGCAAATCGATGATGAACGGGAAGACAGTGATACAGTGATACAGTAGTGATCTGAACCTGGAAGCGGGAGTGGATAAGGGGTCTCAGACAGTGGTGGACAGATCCTGATGCTCTGGTGATGGGGATGGTGAACTAACATGGCTAGTGTAGAGCAATAATACAGGAACAGTAGTGAATCTCTTTACCTCAATTAATACATATGTATAAAGCTTGCCACGAGTATGTGTGTATGGGCATGGGGGAGGGGGAAGGCAGTTAGGATAGAGAAGAAATGAGAATGACAGTTGGAAATGATCTCTCTGGACAACAAATGAGTGTCTAAAGTAGATGTACATAATAACTCTTTAGTATCAGTATTGCAAATCATATTCCCAAATGAAAGAGAGACAGACAGAGAGTCAGAGAGAGAGAGAGAGAGAAAAGGAGAGAGAAAGAGAAGATAGAAGTACTTTTCACAGAGGTGTTGGTGGGATTGAGTATATTGGTGGTGGGAAATGTAGAAATGTACACTGGTGAAGGAATGGATGATGAAACATTATACAACCGAAACCCAGTCATGAACAACTTTATAAGTGTATTTCACTGTGGTTCAATTAAAACTTTTTAAAAAATTAAAATTTACAAAAATCCCATGGGATGTCAAAGATCACTTGGCCGCCCACCTATAAGATGGTCAGACTTCTTCGTCAAGACCCTGAATGCATGGTTTGAGGCTCTTCGTATTCCTGAAGCAACCAGATGCCATTGGGCTACACTGGCACGTGATAGAGTCAAATGGAAATGTTACTGGCACCCACTAGAGGAAATTGAAGAATAACGGGATGTCAAGTGATCAAGTGATATTTTGTAAATTACAAAAAAGGACAAAGCTAAAAGAACAAAGAACCTCCAGCTCCGGGCACATCTCTTTGACTCCACCGTTCTCCCTGCATAAACATATGCCTCAGAGACCTGGGCCCTACGAAAGCAGGATGAGAATGCTATTTGGTTCTCCCAAAGAGGAATCGAAAGAGCTATGCTTGAAATATTACGCCTCACTCAAGTGAGAGAAGGAATCCAGAGTTCCGACCTCCGTTGATGATCCAGAGTCAGGGACACTGTCTCATTTGCCAAAGTGTCGAAAATCAGATGGACTGGATATGTAATGTGATTTGGAAATGACTGCTGGACTAGAGCCGTTACTGACTGGATCCCATGGGATTTCAAAAGATCACGTGGCCGCCCACCTACAAGATGGTCAGACTTCGTCAAATCTCTGAATGAATGGTTTGAGGCTCTTTGTATTCCTGAAGCAAGCAGATGCCATTGGGCTACACTGGCACGTGATAGGGTCAAATGGAAACGTTACTGGCGCCCACTCAAGCAAATCGGCGAATAACGGGATGTCAAGTGATCAAGTGATACATTTCTTAATCTATGGTACCTACGATAGTTTCTAGCATTGCGTTTTCTCCTCCTTTAACATCATATTCTCTATTTCTTATTAATTAATACATCATGCATCAATAAATGAGGTATATTTATTGCATCTTATCATTCATCGCTTATTATTGTAATAATCTTTGCTAATATTTTGTTAGACTATAGCTGGAAGGAGAAAAAGAACTTTTAATAAAAATGTGGATCTTTTATTAAATTAACTCATTAAAACTGCTCTTTGATTTTAATTATGCTGTTAGCACAAACATTAGAATAAGTAAAAAAGCAGAACAAAGCATAGCAATAAATTGTGCAGGACCTGCGGTCAGTCGAGCAGTGGTGAAGGTCACTGGGTGGATTCCTCCCTTCTTCCTTCAACACTTCCTGAGAAGTCCTTAAGAATCTGAACTCTTGGTTGAAGAGGAAAACTGCCCCAATAGACAGAAAGTCATTATTTGTCCAAAATTCTGTAGTTACTGCGCGTCCCAGCATGACCTTCAAAAATAAGATCTCAAGGTAGATTTGTAAATTAACATAGTTAACATAATTCCAAGACTACAACTGAGGGTACTGCATGTGAGTCTTTACTAAAAAGAAAACCATCTCTACAACAGGCTGGTGTGACCCACAAAAATGGGCGCTTGGTTCATGAAATCTCAGAGGTGCACTAAAGGAATGTCACCTACAACATTGGCACTCCGCTGATACAGCTTCAGCAGTCCAAAAATGAGAAGTCAGGAGATTGGTATTTGGTAAGTGATTTTTTTAATGATTTTTTCCCATATCCAAAGTGAGCCAACCGCAATTAGCCTTCACATGGGGGAATGCTCCAACTGACATTCATTGTATTGCTACCAGGTTATTTGAATTCAACCTTTTACAATAATAATTTGGTTAAAAGGAATTTTGGATGTGATACAGGTCTTAAGTGTAATAAAATAAAACTACTTCAATGACATCATGAGAATATTCATATCTGAAGAAGTAGCTAGCGCTGACTTAATTTCAGAGTTAGCACACCAGACTTGACCAGGCTGGTTGACGGATTCAGCAAAAATATCAGGGCTGCCAGCATGGTGCAGTGCTTAAGAGTAGCCTTGGTTGAGACTAACCATGACAACTCACAATCAAGGAAATAAAATAATTTTTGTCATTACTGACCCCACAAAGGAAATCAAGAAGCACATGACCTGGATGTGTTATTTGGATTCTGTGATTAAAACCTTGAAAAGTTTTTTTTCAAGGCCAGCCCAGGTATGCCAATCCAGAGACTCACACACACAGAGCAGAGCTGCTACTTGCTCTCCCTGTGTGGTACTCCCTGTGTTGATCACAAGGCGTCTGGGAGGGTTGGCGGGTTCTAGTCCTGGCTCGCCACCCAAGTAGAGCCTCACAAGAAGCCAGAGGAACCCCTATATGATGAGGGGCCGCCATTTTCCACATCCGGACTCCCTCTCCTCAGAGCTCCACCCAGCAGAAGAGCTGATCACAGCCAAGTTCATCAATAATTGCTCAAGTTTTGAGGTAACTACTAGAGCACCCCACCCACATAGCAGAGCCTGGCTAGCTACCCGGGTTGTATTTGACATGCCAAATACCAGTAACAATTATAGGCCTCATTCCCATCACCTGATGGAATGGTTTGAGGCTCTTTATGTTTCTGGAACGGGATGATGCCCTTGGGCTATCTCTCATGTGACAGGACGTATTGAGATGTTACTGGTGCCCACTCGAGCAAATCGATGATATACGGGAAGACAGTGATACAGTGATTAAAAACTATTCTGAAAGGGATCACTCTGGACCGGAGATGTGTGCTGAAAGTGGGTGAAGGATCAAACATAATGGCCTCTCAGCATCTCTGTTGCAAACCATAATGTCCAAAAGGATATCTATCTATCTATCTATCTATCTATCTATCTATCTATCTATCTATCTATCTATCTATCTATCTATCTATCTATCTATCTATCTATCTATCTATCTATCTATCTATCTATCTATCTATCTATCTATCTATCCATACATATATATATATATATATAGAGAGAGAGAGAGAGAGAGAGAGAAATGAGAAAAATGTCTGCCATAGAGGAAGGCTGGGGGGAGGCAGGAAGTGGCTGGAGGGAAAATGGGGACATTGGTGGTGGGAAGTATGCACTGGTGAATGGACAGGTATTGGAACATTATGTGACTAAAACCCAATCATGAATAACTTTGTATCTTATTGCAACCCAATTAAAAACTTAATTAATTATAAAAACTATTCTGTTTGTTTGAGGGCCACACCTGGCAGTGCTCAGGGCTTACTCCTGGCTCTGTGCTCAGGACTTACTCCTCTCAGGCTCAGGGGACCATTTGGTGTGCCAAGGACCAAACCCAGGTCAGCCATGTGCAAGGCAAATGTATTACTGCTCTGCCCCCTAAAAACTATTCTTATCTGAGAATATTGGTAGCTCCTCTCCACAAAACTACCCAAAGGACCTATCTGAATAGGCATTTGGACAATAGTCTAATCTGCATTGAACAAAGGCTTTCTCTGAATCGCAGCCCTGCCAACCTAATGAATGCCTTTGTGCACTTAAGAACCACACCTCAGATACAATTTTTTGGGATGTATCTGCAGCTCATATTTGGGTAGCCTGGAATTTGTGGTAAAAAGTGTATCACCCAGCAGTGGTAGTTGGAAATTTTAACTGGAACATTTCTCTCTTAAAACCATTTGAGATGCAACGGTGGGCTTGTTCCTGGGGGCTATTCATCACAACTGTCCTGGTGACTGAAGCATAAAAACCCTTCTTGAAACCTAATATACCCACAATGTCTTGGACAATGCCAAAACTCACCTGTTCTCTCCTAGGAGGTTAGTGTTCTAAGATTCCGCATGTGAGGTCATACAGCATTTGTCTTGGCCTTTTTTCACTAGAACAATGCTGTAAAAGTCCATTTCTCATGTCTCAAATGACAGTAAGGGGTGGCATCTCCTGGGCACTTTAGTTTTCAATGTCCTGATGATGGGTGGTGCTGACTCCCAGTGTACTGGTCATTTCAACACTTCCCTTGGTAAAGAATGCCCATTCAGGGAAAATGCCCATTTATTACTATTCAGTTTTGTATCTTATGTATCTTGGATATTGAACCCTTATCAAACAAATAGCTCGCAATATTTTCTCATCACCTGTAAATTACTTGTCCCCATTATACCTTAAAATTCTGCTTGGGAATAGCATGTATATCCCTTTGCCTACATTCAATGCTCAGTTCTAGGCTGGTATTACCATTTTCAATAACTATTAGCACACTTGTCTCTTCTCTGTCTTACCTAACATCTGACTTCCACACATTTGCAGTAGATTCCAACCACTTATGTCTAAGAGAAGGGAAAAAGCGTGAGAATGAGAAGGGGGATGCAAAGTACCTGCCATAGAGGCAGGCTGAGGGAGGGGGAAGGAATCAGGGAACACTGGTGATGGGAAATGTGCATGGGTGAAGATATGGGTGCTGGAACACTGTATGACTGAAACCTAATTATGAACAGTTTTGTAATTGTTTATCTCATGGCGATATAATAAAAATTGATTAACTAATCAATTAAAAGATTCTTCTCGGTTTGTGTGTGTGTTTGTGTGTGTGTGAGAGAGAGAGAGAGAGAGAGAGAGAGATGATGTGAATTTCCAGTGGTGCTCTAGCTAGCTGTGGTTTAATGTGGCAGGAACCAGGGAATGTGATGGTGCCTCAGACCTGATGTGCTTGGAATTACTCAGGCTAAGCAGGCGGTGCTCAGGGACACTGAGGACTCATGCTGTGATGCTCAGAGGACCCTGTGGTGGTGAGAATAGAATCACAGGTGGCCATATGCAAGGCATTCTCCATGCCCTGTTCTATCTCTCCAGTCCCTCTGCTCATTTCTTGAATCTCTTTTCTTGAGTTTGTTTCAATTTTTCTTATAAAACCTTTCATTTCCCTTGTGGTTTTCTGCAGCCTATCCAGGGAAATTTTTGCTTCATTATTATACTTTCCATCTCATAAGTTCCATTTCTTCCTTTTAATATCTTTTATTTTGATCAGACTCCGTTCAAGTGTTATTTAAATCCTTGGGAATATGTAGAAAAGGGCCTTAATGGACTGTGTACTAATTCAATCATCTCAGCAATTTCCGAGTCTATTTTAAGTGACTTTTTTTTTCCTGGTCATGAATCTCGTATCACTATTCCATTGACTATCTGGTGTTTTGCGTATGATATTTTTATTTCACATTGTCATTATCTTGATGTTTTTTTCATTTTTAAAAAGTGTTGGCATTGTTTGGGAAGGCAATTAATATATTCCTGAATAAATGTGAGTGCTTTGGGGTTGATTTTAGATTTTCTATGCTGTGCCAGAACAGCATAGAAGAAATGCCTTTATTCCAGGGAGAGTTTAATCACAAAAATTTAAGTATGTCCCTTCTGTTTCCTGTACTTAACGTCCCAGATCCTCACTGAAGACTCTTTACTGTATCTTATAATTCACTGTGTCTCTCCTTGCTCTGAGCCATGAGGGCTGATTAGGCTGTACCTCTCCATCACCCCTCCACACATATAGACTTTCACCCTACAACAGTAACAACAAGAAACAACTTAGAATCCGGCAAGAGTACTGAGGAGAGTAAGAGGGAAATTTTCCAATCTGGAATGAAGCTGCCATAAGCAATTTGCACACCTCAATCTTCATGGTTTCCCTTGCCCTCCACCTTTTACTTCCTGGAAATGCATCTCAAGTACCTCTGTCATAGTGCCATGCCTCACGTGAGCTTCCCTCCTGGGAATTCTGTTAGAAATATGTCTGGGTGAGAGTAAGGATCACTCAAATGGCTTTCTGCCTGCAAGCTTCTGATGTCCACTTCCAATTTCTGAGAAACATTGCTTCTCGGAAGATGGAAGATGGCGGCCCTCATGGAGTGGGGAGGGGTCATCTGGCTTGTTGTGAGGCCCTGCTGGAATGGCGGGCCAGGGCTAGAACCTGCCATCCCCCGGGTGCCTCGTGAGCGGCTGGGCACAGGAGAGCAAGTAGCAGCTCTGCCCCATGTCTGTAAGTCACTGGATCAGCATACCTGGGCCGGATTGAAAAAAAAAACTGCTGCAGGGTGGGTGTCGATGATCCGGGCTGTGATAGGATCGTCTACTGCTGGGTAGAGTTCTGGCAGAGCTGCTACTTGTTCTCCCCGTGCCCAGCCACTCACGAGGCACCCGGGAGGGATGGCGGGTTCTAGCTCTGGCCCGCCATTCCAGCAGGGCCTCACAACAAGCCAGACGACCCTTCCCCACACCATGAGGGCCGACATATTCCACATCAGACTTTCCTCTTGTCAGAACTCTACCCAGCAGCAGACGATCCTATCACAGCCTGGCTCGAGCAGCCACAAGTGGCCATGCAGTTCATCAATAAATGCTGTATTTAGAGGTGACTACAAGAGTATGCCACCCACATGGCAAGCCTGGCAAGCTGCCCGTGTCATATTTGATATGCCATATACCAGTAACAATTATATTAGGTCATGGGAATGACCTAATATAATTGTCTGAGGCTCTTTTGTTCCTGGAGCAAGCAGATGCCCTTGGCCTCTAGTAGCATGAGACAGGACATATGGAGATATTACTGGTGCCCGCTCAAGCAAATAGATGATGAGCGGGAAGATAGTGATAGTGATAGTGATTGCTTCTTATTTTTTGACAAGCTTATTTTTATTTTTTACAGTGCCAAGCATTATTTGCTCTGTGCTGTATGCTTGAAGATATGTGTGACTGTAATTCATAACAAAGTTCAAAACAGTGATTAGGTGTCACCAATCACTATAGAAATGCAGAATCAAGAGTATGGTGAGATACCACTTCACAACAGCGAGGAGGATTACTACTAAAAAGTACCATGCTGGGGCCAGAGTGATAAGACAGCAGAGAGGGCATTTGCCTTACACATGGCCAACCCAGGTTCTCTCCCGGTATCCCATATGGTCCCCAAGCACTGCCACGAGTGATTCCTAAGAGCAGAGCCAGGAGTAAGTAACCCATGAGCATTACTGGGTGTAACCCTAAAACAAAAAAATTATAAGTATTATGTTCCATAAAATATCATGCATTGATGATGATAAGGATAACCTGGACATAAATGGAGGATAATTATACATAGTGGGTAGAAATGCAAAGTGTTACAATCACTGCGAAACATAACTGTGAGAGCTCAAAGTTAAGTATAGAACTACCATGTGATTCAGCAACTCACTTAGGGGTCTGTATCCAAAATAATTTCTAGTAAGATCTTAAAGAGGCATTTGCATACCCATATTCATAACTATTAGAATTAATGGCTGAGTATGGAAGTAAAGGATCCATTGATAAATGGATTGGCAAAATACAGAAGTTCAGTGAACTTTTACCTTTTTTAATTTTTTTGGTTTTGGGGTCACACCCCAAATTTTCAGGGGTTACTCCTGATTCTGAACTCAGGAATTACTCCTGATGGTGCTTGGGAGATCATATGGGATGCAGGAGGCAAACCCAGTTCAACCATGCTCAAGGCAAACGCCCTACCCACTATACTATTGCTCTACCCCTTAAACATCTTTTATAGAAATGAGGAATTAAGGCATATTACAAAAGGGAGTAATATGTTTCCAGCAGAAGAGCTGATCACAGTTCTGCTCGTCAGAGTCCCACCCCTAGAGCCGTCTATTTCAAGCCCAGGTATGCCTGATCCATAGACTCAGAGAGATGGGGTAGAGCTGCTACTGGCTCTCCCTGTGCCAAGCTGATCATGAGGCATTCAGGAGGGAAGTTGGGTCCTAGCCCTGGCCCACCATCCAGCAAAGCTTCACAAGAAGCCAGAGGAACCCCCCACACCATGAGGGCTGCCATTTTCAACATCCGAACTCCACAGCTCGTCAAAGCTCTATCCAGCAGAAGAACTGATCTTTCCCTGTTTCGGGGGGCCACAAAGCGGCCGGTTCATCAATACATGCACAAGATGAGAGGCTATTACAAGAATACCCCACCCACACAGCAGAACCTGGCAAGCTACCCGAGTCGTATTTGATATGACAAAAACGAGTAATAATTATAGACCTCATTCCCATGACCTGAAGGAATGGTTTGAGGCTCTTTATGTTCCTGGAGCAAGCAGTTGCCCTTGGGTTACACTAGCATGAGACAGGACATATGGAGATGTTACTGGTGCCTGCTTGAGCAAATCGATGAGCAACGGAAGACAAGTCATAAAAAGTGATACAAAAGGGAGTAGCATGGAGATAGTTAATGTCATTGAACATACACTTAAAATGGCAAGTACACTGCATTTTATGTTACGTGTATTTTATCACAAGTTTTAACATTCTCTACAAACTAAAAGTACCATAGTTTTTCTCCAGACATTTCTGTGAGGATAGAAAGTGAACAGTGAAGAGAGATAAAATGCTGTGAGTGTTTTGTTCTGTTTTGTTTGCTTTTTGGATCACACCTGGTGATGCTCAGGAGTTGCTCCTGGCTCTGCACTCAGGAGTCACTCCTGGTGGAGCTCTATGGGATACCAGGGGTTGAACCTGAGTCAGCAGCAGGCAAGGCAAATGTCCTCCTGCTGCACTATCACTCTGGTGCTGCCAGGTTTAGGAATGTTGGTGAGCGGAGTCAGAGGAGAGACAAGACTGAGAAGTGCAGAGACTAAGACAGGAGGGCAGCCAACATAGCTTTGTGAAACCGAAGTCTTGCTTACATTGACTTTCTAGAGAACGTAAACCGAAAGTGGCAACTAGAGGTCAGGGTGTGAAATTTCAATTTTGGAGACTTATTGTGATGGTGTGTGGCCCCACCAAAGCCCTAGTAATTTCCCATTAATGACTCTGTATTTGCTCAACAGCCAGCCTGCCTGCGGGCAGCGACAGAGTGCTAAGACTTTGGGTGGGCTTGGCCCACTCTGAAAGCGAGACAGCAGACTGTCATTGTCCCCAATGCAACTGCCACCCAGCAGATTCCTGGAGCTTTTCCACACTCCTCCCCACCTCGGAAGCATCAGTAATTGCCGCTAAAGAACGTTGTTGCCTTCTCTATGTGATGTTCCCATTCTCTGAGCCTCCTTGATGAACCCCTTTGCGGTGTCCTCCTGAAGAGACCAGCCTGAGCTTTCATCTTCAGGAAACCATCCCATTCTGCCAACTCACTAATCTTCCTACACGTAATTACAGAGCCTTGACTTTTACAACTGACATCTAAATACTCAATATGTGGCTAGAGGGAGAAAAGGTCATCATAGTCGTGTGTGTGTGTGTGTGTGTGTGTGTGTGAGTGTGTGCGCTGTTTAATGCAGACACAAGTGTCTGCTGAACTCGGACAAAACTTGCTTTATGTGCTAGGCAGATTAAACAGAACATCAGGAGTACTGCCATGTTCTGATGCATGGGCAATTTGCAGTCCTTGGAAGCTTCTGGACCAGGAAATATAACTAAAGTTCACTCTTGTGGCCACGTCAAGACAAACGTGGTTTGGAATCAGGACTGCTCAGAGGAAGTCAGCTACAACAATGTTATTTCAATGTTATTACAACAATGTTATTACACACGTTATTTCTGAAGACAAAGTCACCAGTGCCAGAGAGATGCGGGAGTTGGGGGGGGACACAAAATGGGGTCCTGTGCCCTCAGAAGAGCCTTCAAAGGGTTCTGCAGCCTCCTGGGTGTCAGGAACACAGAGAGCTGGGACATTGCTAGTCTGATTTTTGTTCTTGCTTCCTCATCAGACCTACCTTCTCTCTGACTTTGGGGTCTTGACAAGCAAAGTGTGTGACGTGGTCCCTATGAAGGGGCATGAATGGGGTGTCACGTGATTGCCTCCATGTGAAATTTTCCGATTTTTGGTGGGTGCTGAGCTCCAGGATAGGAGGAAGAACCCATCACAGAGGCAAGACAACCTGGGAAACAGTTTGCTAGCAAGCACGCTGGGGCTTCCTAAACTCTTGCGTGAGGACTGTGAAGCGAAGTGGTTGAAATTGAGCAGTGAAAAGATGGGACTTTAAGGAAAACATAGGGGGGGTCTGTTGTAGGGGCAGGGGGCTGTGCCAAGCAGAAATCTTTGTGCTAAAGGACATAGTATCTGCTCAGATAATGACTCAAAGGGCTGAAATGGAGTGTGTGTGTGTGTGTGTGTGTGTGTGTGTGTGTGTGTGTGTTGGGGTGGGGGTTAGGGAATGCAAAAGAGCAGACCCTCTGCAGGTGGGGAGAAGACACTTCCCTTTCAGAAGTGATCAGGCCTGGCTTCTTTTCACAGTTACAGTTTGGGAGAATAGGATTCTGCGGCATTGCAAAGACATGGCACATGAATAAACTGATTGCAGCACGTTTGAGATTAAGGCACTTCAGAGAAAGTGGGGTCTGGATGGTGGCTGCGGAAAATGTGTGTGAGAACCAGCTGTTAGCAGCGCTGGGCGGGAGCAGAAAGGAAAGGAGGGGGGAGTTCCTTTGTGTCTCGGGGGGTCTCCACACTGGCCTTTGTGCACCAAAGGGTCTTTTTTGTGTCTGCGTTCTTTTCCTTTTCATGGGAGAAGCACAGATTGCGGTGAGGGTTGGAGGGTGTTGGAAGAGAGGGACGTGGGGGGCAGCTCACCTATTCTTCTCCCAGGCTCAAGAGCCCCCGCCCATTTGCTTTATATTCTCTCACCCTCCTGGCTGAAATTGCTTCCATTTTCTTGGCTCTTAATGTGCTGGTGGGCTGCCGAAAGATCTAACAGGGGGTCCCGGGTGGAACTTTAGGTCAAAAGCAACAACAGGCAACAGCAACGACAACCCCTCTAGAGCCTGGATTCAGACAACAGCGCTCTGAAAAGCTGCAGCTGGACAAGTGCTGAGATGGGTGAAGGGGGACAGAAGACGCACCAGCCATTCATGCTGGCGTCAGGTCACTCGGCCAAGCAGAGTGAATAAACTGTTAGCCAAGGTCAAGAGCAGCGTCCCCCAGACCCAACTCGCTGGTACCACTCAGAGTCCTGGGCGCAGGCACAAGTCACCCACCTGCTTGCCACCCCCTCCCCACACACCTCCCCACTCTGCACCTAGACCCCACGGCAGATCCTTTGGAGAGCTGGGGCTGGGGTCTGCTGGGGATGTCTGGTGTGTGGGTCTGCACCGGGCAGGCTTTGTTCTCTGAACAAACGTGCGGTCAGAAGCTGGGAGGGAGCCGTGCGGAGGGAGGGGCGAGCTGTGAGCCCTCCCGTCGAGAGGAGGGGGTTTCCGGGCCTTGCTCGGTTTCTTTGAAGCCTGGCAAGTTCTTCATTGCTGGCGTCTCCTTTAGGGTCACAGCAGAAGCGAGTGGGAATGGTAGGGAGGTGGAGGACCAGAGCTCTGCCTACATTTCTTACCCCTCCATTCTTGGGGCTGACAGCTGTGTTCACCAGCCATTTTTCTATTCTGTTCCTTCCGAAGACCAGCTTTCAGGGACTCCAAATAAATGACCTTTCTGCCCATCTGCTCCCCATCCCAAAGCAACCGGGGTGTGGGCATTTGGGATGGAATACTGGGGGCCTTCGGTTGAGTGTGCTGAATGGAAGAGTCCCGTCATCTATGGTTTTAAGAGGTGGAATTAAAAGGCAGATGGAATTCGACAAGAGGTGAGTTAAGAACTTGATAACGCCAAGGGTGACTTCAAGAACCACTCAAATAAGGATGGTGTTGAGAATAGTCATAATAAAGATATGCAAAAAATAAAATAAAAGGAGAGAAAAATCCCTAGCTGTAGGAGGCCTTGGTGTCAGACATGTGAGTTGCCATAAAACCCTCCCCAGCGGCATGCTTGACTCGGGGCCAGACAGGTGATGCAGCTTCCTACAGGTTGCTGGGACGGAGCGCAAACACAGTACAGGACTAAAGTCAGCCTGGTGTCATAGTGTGCAAATGTTTCTCGGGTCCTTATGATGACAGAGGTGATGAATGCTGCAAAGGGACTTTTTTTTTTTTTTTAAGCATTTGCTGTCAGTGTAGGAATGCTGAAAAAAAAATCGGGGGACTCTGGAATCAGAGCTGATTTCAGGCCCATCAGCCACAGACTGCGTTTCTGAGAACAAAGATTTCCCCCATGAACCAGGAGGCTTTGCAGCCACTGAGGGGAGGGTAGCGCCCCTTGTCTTGGAGCTGGGAGGGGTCTTCTGGGAGGCTGCGCAGTCCTGCTCTGCAGTGTATAGAGAGGGAGGGAGGAGGGTCATGCACCTGAGCCAGAGCTGGGCAGGGCAGCGCAGGGTGGGGGGTGGGGGTGGGCAAGGGGGAGGGGTCCCTGTACACGCAGAAGAGCCGGACGCTGTGCGTTTCTCTGGGCCCGCCTGCTCTGCCTCCTGCACTCCCTCCCTCTTGGTGGCGTCATGATTATTAATAAACCACTTCTCACTTTTTGCTACAGATGTAAACACTTCCCGGTGCAAACGTGGCATTTGCGTACACACAGCCCTCTTCACGCAATCCCGTAGTGCGAGGCTGGAGAGGGGGCTGCTGGGATGGGCTGTGCTTGGGGTACCTTGCGTCAAGTTTGGACATAAAATAAAACCCAAATGACCTGAGCGACTGGGATCTCTGGGGCCGATATGCCAGGGCAACGGATGTTTCTCAAGGCGCAGCAAAGGGTGGGGTGGAGGTGAGGACAGACCTGGGCACCTTGGACACCCTCACTTAGCTCAATTCGTGCCATACCTGTCATGCTCGGGCAGGAGTGGGCAGTGGGCACCTGTGGAGAAGGGAAGGTTGCAGATGCGTGATCACAGCGCTGCCACTTGCCACTAGGGAGCTAAAGGCTGTGGTCATGGAAGGGCTACGCTGTGGACATAGGCTGCCTGCATATAAGGATGAATTTTCTGTTCTGGTAGCAGTTCTTCCTCCCCAAAATTAAGGAAAGAAAGGTTTTCCTTTTTATTTACTGCACTTGTGATGGCAGGGTGGAGAGGAAAAGCTCTGTGTGTTTTGATCTATGCAAAGTGTCATAGAGCCGTGATTACAGGCTCATATAGAATCATGTCTGCTCTAAAAATTCCATGTCTCATTTATTCAGTCATCTACGCCACCGGCGGTAATGATCGTGTTTGGCCGTTTGCAGAATGTTATCTCTAAACGGAATTAACCAGATCCTAGCCGTGTCAGATTGGCTTCTCGGTAATTCAGATATTCTGATTTATGATGGTGTTGAGTCTTGATAATCCCAGTAGAAACTTGGATTTAAACATAATCCCTTATTATGAATTTAAAATGTGCTTGATATTCTGAATCTACTAAACGCATTAGCTTTCTACTGAATGCTTACTGCTTTTCTACCAAACTGACACAGAACCCTGGAAGTTCACCCACAGTAAACGAGAGACCTGGAAGTTCACCCACAGTAAACGAGAGACCCTCTATGTATCTTTAAGGTTTGCTTTGTGTTTGTGTAAGTTTGATAGTTCACTTATTTTATATGGATGTATAATATTCCTTTTCATAGTGTCATTTTTTAAAACATTAATTCACCTACTGAAGTACATATTGGCTGCTTCCAGTTTTTAATGATTATGAGGAAAACATCAAGACAAAGAATTTTTTGTGGATGTGAGTTTACAATTCAGTTGGTGTGTGATTGCTGAATCTCATTGCCAAACTAATGATGAGCTTTATAAGACACTCACTTGCTATTGCCAAAAGTGGCTGTGGCATTTTGCTTTCCCACCAGCAATAAATTGTGTAATTTGCACACTATATGTGACTAAACATTTATTTTCTCAACATATTTCACAAAGCAGATTTTTTATTTTAATAAAGTAGTGTGCATCTTTGTTTTATTTAGAAATTCATCACCAGACTGTAAGTCAACCAGATTGTCCTATATATTACTCATGAGCCTGTGTATTCTTGTAGTTTTGCATGATATGTCATTTATTTCAGATTTAACTTGCACACAGTGTCAATTTTGCTTTTATATTCATTTTAAACATGTGGATGTTTAATTGTCGCAATCAATTAATCATACTTGTGTGAATCTATTTATGAGTTGTCTATTCTGTTCAATTTGTCTATGTATTTTGCATTGTCTTTTCAACTGATATATCATGGGTTTACAATACTTTATGTGTTTTGGAGTGCATTTTCTTTCTTTTTGTTGTCATCATGTATTTTTTTTTTACATTTTTTATTATACCACCGTGAGACATACTATTACAAAGGTGTTCAATTGGTTCTTGGTAATAGAGTATTCCAGCACCCATCCCTCCACCAGTGCCCCATTTCCACTACCAATGTATCCCACCCCCTCCCACCCAACAGCAGGTTGCCCTGTTTCCTCTCTTTCTCTCTCTGTCTCTCTCTCTATCTCTGCATCTCTCTCCCTCTTGTTTTACACATTGTGGCTAGCCCTGCAGATATTTAGAGTTTATCACTTAAGTCTCTTTGTGTATATTCAATGGTGAGTTTTAATCTGCCATTACCCTTTCACACATTTAGTAAAACACTGGTATCTATTTATATCCTATTAATGAATGCAGTTATTCTATATCTGTCCTTTTCCTTCTGACTAATTTCACTCAGCATGATAGTCTCCATGTGCTATGTGTTTTTCGGTCTCTCGGGTATATTCCCAGGAGTGCTATTGCTGGATCAAATGACAACTCAATGTCTAGTTTTCGGAGGAATGTCCATATTGTTTTCCAAAAGGGCTGGACCAGTCGGCACTCCCACCAACAGTGGATGAGAGTCCTTTTTTCCCCACATCCACGCCAGCACCGGTTGTTCTTGCTGTTTTGGATGTGTGCCAGTCTCTGTGGTGTGAGGTGGTACCTCATTGTTGTTTTTATTTGCATCTCCCTGATGATTAAAGATGAAGAGCACTTTTTCATATGCCTTTTGGCGCATAAGCTTCTTCTTTTTTGGAAGCTTCTGTTCATTTCTTCTCTCCAATTTTGATGGGGTTGGCTGTTTTTTTTTCTTGTGAAGGGCTACCAGTGACTGATATATCCTGGATATTAACCCCTTGTCAGATGGGTATTGGGTGAATATCCTTTCCCACTCTGTGGATTGTCTTTGTATCTTGGTCACCATTTTTTTGAGGTGCAGATCACGATCACGATCACGATCTTCCCGTTGATCATCTATTTGCTAGAGCAGCGGGAACCAGTAATATCTCCATATGTCCTGTCTCATGCCAGTAGAGCCAGGGGCATCGGCTTGCTACAGGAACATAAAGAGCCTCAAACTATTATATTAGGTCATGGGAATGACCTAATATAATTGCTACTGAATTTGGCATATCAAATACAACACGAGAAGCTTGCCAGGCTTGCCGAGTGGGAGGCAAACTCTTTTAAATACCTCCAAATAAAGCATTTATTGATGAGCCGCATGGCAGCATGAGCCGGGCTGTGATGGGCTGATCTGCTGGGTGGAGTTCTGACGAGAGGGAGTCCAAATGTGGAAAATGGCTGCACCCGTGGAGTGAGGGGGGATGGTCTGGCTTGCTGTGAGGCTCTGCCGAGGTGGTGGGCCAGGGCTAGAACCCGCCATGCCTCCCGACTGCCTCATGAATGGCTGTGCACAGGGAGAGCAAGGAATAGCTCTGCCCCATGTCTGAGAGTCTCTGGACCAGCATACCTGGGCCGGATTGAGAAAAAAAGCTGCTGCAGGGTGGGTGTCGATGATCCGGGCTGTGATGGGCTGGTCTGCTGGGTGGAGTTCTGATGAGAGGGAAGTCCAAATGTGGAAAATGGTGGCGCCCATGGAGTGAGGGGGGGGGTGGTCTTGCTTGTTGTGAGGCTCTGCTGAGGTGGTGGGCCAGGGCTAGAACCCGCCATGCCTCCCGACTGCCTCATGAACGGCTGTGCACAGGCAGAGCAAGGAACAGCTCTGCCCCATGTCTGAGAGTCTCTGGACTCTCAGAAGTCCTCAGTTCTGAGGTGCAGAAGCTTTTCAATTTTATATAATCCCATTTGTTTATCTTTGCTTCCATTTGCTTGGTCAGTGGTGTGTCGTCTTTAAAGATCCTTTTTAGTTTCGATGTCATAGAGCCTTTCTCCTATGTTTTCTTCGATGTACCTTATAGATTCATGTCTGATGTTGAGATCTATAATCCATTTTTATCTGACTTTTGTGCATGGTGTTAGAAGGAGGTTTAAGTTCATTTTTTACACATAGCTGCCCAGTTTTCCCAGCACCATTTGTTGAAGAGGCTTTCATTGCTCCACTTAATATTTTTTGCTCCTTTATCGAAGATGAAGTGGTTGTATATTTGAGAGTGTGTTTCAGGATATTCAGTTCTATTCCATAAGTCTACGGGTCTGTCTCTATACCAATACCACACTGTCTTAATTACAACTACTCTGTAGTAGAGCTTGAGGTTGGGGAAAGTGATACCTCCCATCTTCTTTTTCCCAAGGGATTGCTTTAGCTATTCGTGGGGGGTTTATTATTCCATACAAATTTCATGAGTGTTTGTTCAATTTCTTTGAAGAACGTCATGGGTGTCTTTATAGGGACCGCATTGAATCTGTATAAAACTCTAGGGAGTATTACCATTTTGATAATGTTAATCCTTCCGATCCATGAGCAGGGAATGTGTCTCCATTTTCTCAGATCTTCTTTTATTTCCTGAAGTAACGTTTTGTAGTTTTCTTTGTAGAGATCCTTTACATTCTTTGTCAAGCTGATTCCTAGGTATTTGATTTTCTGTGGCGCAATTGTGAATGGGATAGTTTCTTTAATGCCCCTTTCTTCTCTTTTCGCTGTTTGCATATAGGAAGGCCATTGACTTTGGGTAGAGCTTCTACCCAGCAGAAGAGCTGATCACAAGCCCGACTTGCTAGGACGCTTTCGGCTGCTGCGCGGGTTCATCAATAAATGCGGTTCATCAATAAATGCATGAGATAAGAGGCGACTACAAGAGTATCCCACCCACACAGCAGAGCCTGGCAAGCTCTATTTGTGTCTATTTGATATGCCAAATACCAGGAACAATTATAGACCTCATTCCCATGACCTGATGGAATGGTTTGAGGCTCTTTATGTTCCTGGTGTGAGCAGATGTCCTTGGGCTACACTAGCATGTGACAGGATGTATGAAGATGTTACTGGTGCCCGCTTGAGCAAATCGATGAACAACAGGAAGACAAGTGATACAAGTGATACAAGTGATTGACTTTGGGGTATTGATTTTGTACCCTGCCACTCTACTATAGGAATGTATTATTTCTAGGAGCCTCTTGGTAGAGAGTTTCGGGTTTTCCAGGTATAATATCATGTCATCTGCAAATAGTGACAACTTGGCTTCTTTCCTTCCTATCCGGATGCCCTTAATGTCTTTTTTCTTCCCTGATTGCTATGGCAAGTACTTCCAATACTATATTGAATAGAAGTGGTGAGAGTGGGCAGCCTTGTCTTGTCCCTGATCTTAAGGGGAAGGCTTTCAGTTTTTCCCCATTGAGAATGATGCTCGCTGTGGGCTTGTAGTAGATGGCCTGGATTATCTTGAGGAAGGTTCCTTCAATCCCCATTTTACGGAGAGCTTTTATCATGAACGGGTGTTGAATCTTGTCAAATGCCTTCTCTGCATCTATTGATATGATCATATGGTTTTTATTTTTCTTTTTGTTGATATGATGTATTATGTTGATTGACTTATGGATGTTGAACTATCCTTGCATTCCCAGGATGAATCCCACTTGGTCATGGTGTATAATCTTTTTGATGACTCTTTGGATTCTATTTGCTAGTATTTTGTTGAAGATCTTAGCATCTGTATTCATCAGGGAGATTGGTCTATAGTTTTCCTTTTTTTGTGACATCTCTGTCTGCTTTGGGTATCAGGGTGATATGTGCCTCATAAAAGCTATTTGGGAGTGTTTCTGTTTCTTCAATTTGCCGGAAGAGCTTAAAAAGAATTGGGAGTAGGTCCTCTTTAAATGTTTTGTAGAATTCACTGGTGAATCCATCTGGACCTGGGCTTTTGTGTTTGGGGAGACTTTTTGATTACCGATTCTATCTCCTCGATGGAGATAGGTTTGTTGAGGTATTCCAAATCTTCTTGTTGCAGACTTGGGAGGCTATAGGAATTCAGGAATTTGTCCATTTCTACTAGGTTCTCTTGTTTCGTGGCATACAGGCTCTCATAGTAATCTCTGATGATCTTTTGAATTTCTGTGGTTTCTGTTGTGATGTCGCCATTTTCATTTCTGATTCTATTTATTTGAGTTCTCTCTTTTCCTTTTCTTACAAGTCTTGCAAGTGGTTTGTCAATCTTGTTTATTTTTTCGAAGTACCAGCTTTTGGTTTCGTTGATCTTCTGGATTATTTTTTGACAATCCATCTCATTCATTTCTGCTCTAAGTTTTATTATTTCTTTCTGCTTGGGTTAGGCTCCTTTTGTTGATCACTCTCTAAGATCTTAAGTTGTGAGGTCAGACTGTTTGTGCTGGCCTTTTCTTCTTTTCTGATGAATGCTTGAAGAGCTATGAACTTGCCTCTTAACACTGCTTTTGCTATATCCCACAAGTTCTGGTAATTTGTGTCTTCCGTCTCATTTGTTTCCAGGAATCTTTGGATTTCCTCTTTGTTTCTTTTATGACTTGCTGGTTGTTCAGCAGTGAGCTGTTTAGTTTCCAGGTACTTGGTATTGGTGTCCGTTTTTGTGCACAATTAACTTCTATTTTCAGTGCATCATGGCCTGAAAAATAGTTGGCACAATTTCTATCTTCTTGATTTTATGAAGGTATGATTTATGGCTCAGCATGTGATCTATTTTCGAGTATGTTCCATGTGCACTGGAGAAGAAAGTGTATTCAGCTTTTTGGGGATGAAATGCCCTGCATATGTCTACCAGCCCTCTTTCTTCCATCTCTTCTTTTAGGGCCATTATTTCCTGGTAAGTTTCAATCTTGTTGATCTATCCAGGGTTGATAGAGCAGTGTTGAAGTCCCCAACTACAATTGTGTTGCTGTCAATGTCTTCTTTGAAGTCTATTAGTAGTTGTTTTAGGTATTTTGCTGGCCCCTCGTTGGGTGCATATATGTTTAATAGCGTGACTTCTTCCTGATATATGCATCCCTTGACTATTAAGAAGTGACCTTCATTGTCCCTTCTGACCTTCTTCAGCCTGAAGTCTATGTTGTCGGACACCAGTATGGCTACCCCAGCCCTTTTGGATGGGTTGTTTGAGTGAAGGATTGTTTTCCAGCCTTTTATTTTGAGCCTGTCTTTGCTCTGATTGTTCAGGTGTGTTTCTTGAAGGCAGCAGAATGTCGGATTCAATTTTTTGATCCATTTTGCCACTCTGTGTCTCTTAACTGGTGCATTTAGACCATTGACATTGAGAGAGATTATTGTCATGGGATTTTGTGCCTTCTTTCTGTATAGATTGGTTGTTCTTTTGGGTTATGTCTCATCTTATAATAGATCTTTCAGTCCTTCTTTTAAGGTTGGTTTTGATTTTACAAAGTTCCTAAGCTGTTGTTTATCCAAGAAGTTGTATATCTGTCCTTCAAATCTGAGTGCGAGTTTAGCTGGATAAAGAATTCTTGCTGATGCATTCATTTCATTAAGTTTTTTTACTATATCCCACCACTGCCTTCGGGCTTGGAGGGTGTCTTCTGAGAAGTCTGCTGAAAGTAGAATGGTTGCTCCTTTGTATATAATTTCCTTCTTTGATCTTGCTGCCTGAAGAATTATGTTTCTGTCTATGGCATCCATTACTTTGACTAGGATGTGTCTTGGGGTCTTTCTATTGGGGTCTCTTCTTGCTGGTACGTGTTGGGCTTCTTGGATCTGGATGCCTTCATCCTTTAACTCGGGAACTTTTCAGCCAGGATGTTTTTAACTGTTTTAATTTCCTTGGGGTTACTTTCCTGTCCCTCTGGGACTCCGATAATTCTTATGTTGTTCCGCCTGGCTTCATCCCATTGTTCTCTGTTCCATTGCTGATCCATTTTCCGGTCTTTTTTCCATCTTATGTAGTTCTCTGAGTGCTTCCTGCAGCTCATCTTCAGTCTCACTGATTCTCTCTTCCGCTGCTGTCATCCTACTGTTGAGAGCCCCTATTGTGTTTTTCATTTCATCTATTGAGTTTTTAAGCAATGATATTTCTATTTGCATGGTTCTCATTTCTGCTCTCATTTCCTCCCGTAATTTATTGACTGCCCTTTCAACTGCTTCGTTTATGTTCTCCTGTATTTTATTGGACATCTGCTCCATTTTTTCGTTGAGCTCCTTAAGCATCCTACCAATTTCTTCTCTAAATTCATTGTCAGAGAGATCATGCACATATGCATTCTTTTTTTGAGTCTTCAGGGTTGATTCCTTCATCTGTTCTTCGAACTAGGGATCTGCGTTGTTTCCCCATGGTGTTGCGGTGTTCAGGGATAGATTCCTCTATTGTACTGTTTCCTTTTTTTTGAGGGTATTACCTTCCCTTGGTGTTGAATTTCCTAGTATTTGTATTAATAAGCGGCCTCGCCGCCCGGCCAGCCGCACACCCCAGGGAGAATACCTGAGGCGGAGACAGGCCAGTATGAGAGTTCAAAATGTCCGTTTACTTCCGCTTCTGCTTGGACTTCTGGGGGTTGTAGTTCCACGTTCTGCCGAGGCCTGGGGCTCTACCACGACCCCAGGGGCCTGCCCGGCCAGCCGCGCACCCCAGGGAGAGTACCTGAGGCTGAGACAGGCCGCTGAGGCTTGTAGTGCATTTTCATATCTTTCTTTTTCTCTCTTTACATGGACGACTAAAGCTCTAATATTAGCCATTGCTCTCAAATTGATACCTTCTGGGCCAGATAGATAGAAGAGTGTAGTGCGCTTGTGTTCCATGCAGTCATCAAAGTTCAACACCCAGCACCCCATATGGTCTGCAGAGCCCTCCAGGAGTGACTAGTAAGTACAGAGCCAGGACTAATCCCTGAGCACTTCTGGGTGTGACCAGAAAAAAAATTAAAAAATAAATTGATCTCTTCTACCATTTCTCTCACCCAATCTCTCCCCTCCCATAACCACTGTCTTGTTGTCACATCAATGTTTATGAGGTGTGGAGAAATAGGAACCCTGAACATTTGTTCCTAAGAGTGTCAGTTGGTGCAGCCTCTGCAGAAAATTGCATAGAGGTTTCTCAAAAAATAAATAAATACAAATGAAACTACCTTATGAGCAATTATAGTTATCTAATGCGGAGGTCTTTTTTTAAAAACATTTTATTATACCACCTTGAGATATACAATTACAACGTTGTTCACGTTTGGAATTTTCGGTCACACAGTGTTCCAGCCCCCCGCCCTCCACCAGTGCCCATCTCCCACCACCCATGTCCCCAATTCCCTCCCCCATCCCATGGCCTGCCTAAATGGCAGGCTCTTTATCTCCTCTCTCTCTCTCTCTCCTTCTCCTACACATTGTGGGTTGCACTACATACACTTAGAAGCCATCATTTGCATTTTTGCCTGTATTTAATGCTCAGTTCTATGTTGGTATCAGACCTTTTGACATTTATTCACACACGTTCCTTCTCTATCTTACCAAACCTCTGACTCCCACACGCTTGTGGTAATTTCCACTTTTGGTAAGATCACCTGGTATATTTATGTTATGCATGTAAATGCAGTCATTCTATGTCTCTCTCTTTCCTTCTGACTAATTTCACTCAACATGATTCTCTCCATGTCCATTCATTTATAGGCAAATTTCATAACTTCATTTTTCCTAACAGTTGCATAGTATTCCATTGTGTAGATGTACCACAGTTTCTTTATCCAGTCATCAGTTAGATTGTCTTTCTATCTTGGTCACTGTTTCTTTCGAGGTGCAGAAGCTCTTCAGTTTCATGTAGTCACATATGTTTACATTTTCTTCTAGTTGTTTTGTTAATGGTGTTTCACCTTTGAAGATATCTTTAGCTTCAATGTCGTGGAGGGTTTTTCCTATATTTTCTTCAACGTTTTATGGATTCAGGTCTAATATTGAGATCTTTAATCCATTTTGATCTGATTTTTGTGCAAGGTGTTAGACACAGGTCCAAATTCATTTTTTCACATGTAGCTGTCCAGTTTTCCCAGCACCACTTGTTGAAGAGGCTTTCCTTACTCCAGTTTGGACTCTTTGCACCTTTATCAAAGATTAACTGATCATGTCTTTGAGGGTGGATGTCAGGATACTCAACTCTATTCCATAGATCCACAGGTCTGTTTTTATTCCAGTACCACGCTGTTTTAATTACTGCTGTTTTGTAGTACAGTTTGAGGTTGGGAAAGGTGATGCCCCCCATCTTCTTCTTCCCAAGGATTGCTTTAGCTATCCGTGGGGGTTTATTATTCCATACGAAAATCCTTATAGGAACCATAATGTGGAGGTTTTATGGATCTTTAATAGACTATGCACTTCACATGGGTGAGACCCTAGGTTTGACCCTGGCACCAAAAAATGATATTAATATGAAAAATGCTTATTTAAGATATATTTGGGGCCGGAGTGATAGCACAGAAGGTAGAGCGTTAGCCTTGCAAGCAGTGGATCTGGGTTCGATTCCCCGGCATCCCATATGGTCTCCTGAGCACCACCGGGAGTAATTCTTGAGTGTAAATCCAGGAGTAACCCCTAAGCACTGCTGGGTGTGACCCAAAAAGCAAAAAAAAAAAAAAAAAAGAAGAAGATGTATTTGCCCCTATGCTCTCTATTCACAACACCCAAGCCATGGACAGGACATAAACTACCACCAGTGGGTGACTGGATAAGATTAAGCTGTGGGATATGTACAGGAAAGAATGCTATTTGCTTTCTAAAAATGTTAAATCCTATACTTGGGGCAACAGAGATGGAACATTTTTGTTTTGGGATCTTCAATTTCGGTTATTTCTTTTTCTTTTTATTTTTAATTAAATAATCATGAGATGTATACAGTTGCAAAGTTGTTCATGATTGGGTTTCAGATATATCACATTAATTTATTCATTTATTTTGTATTTTTAATATTTTATTATACGACCATGATCTATACAATTACAAAGATGTTCATGTTCGGTTTTGGTCATACAGATATCTCATTAATTTAATATATTGGACCAACCTTGCATCCTGAAAAAATTCCCACTGGATTGTGGTATAAGAACCATTTAATACACTGGCATATTCTATTTATTTGAGTATAATTGGAAATCTTTGTGTGTTTGTTCACCTGGGATGTTGATCTGAAATTCACTTATTTTAGTCATGTCTTCCTGCATAAGGTATCATAGTCACACTGATCTCATAATAGCTCTTCAGGAAATGTCTTGCTTCTTTGGATAATTTCTGGAAGAGCTGGAAAGATGGCTAGAAGTTTTTCTCTGAGGGCTTAGAATAACTCGGTAGTGATTCTGTATGGACTGAACTGTATGGATTTTTGTTCTTGGGAGGTTTTTGTCTGCTTATTTGTTTTCCACTGTCTTGAGTTTTGTCATGGTTATGCATATATTCAATTGCCTACTTTCTTCTAACTCTGTTTTGGGTGGCTGTTGGACTCCAGAACTTTTATCCATTTCATCTACAGTGTTTAATTTAGTATCTTAAAGTTAGCAGTCATTGAATGTTTTATATTTGATTAAATATCAATTTACTTTCAATATTTTAATGTCTTATTTATATTCATAAGAGCTCAATTGTATACCACATCTTTATTATGCTTTTTTTCTTAGTTTCAGTAACTTTCTCTTAAGCTTTTTAGGACAATGTCTTTGTAGATGGTCATATAATCTGTGAAGGATGTCTTTATTTCTTCCTTTCCAACCGTCTGCTTCTTATTTATTCTTGTCATATTAAACTCAGTAGAATGTCCAGTAAAATACTGAATAAAAGCAATAGCAAGAGGATATTCTTGCCTCATTCCTGATCATAATGCAAAAATATTCAGCCTCACATTATTATGATGCTATATTAGATTTAGATGAAGATTTTCCATATATGTCCTTTGTTAGTTTCAGGTAATTCCCTTCAGTTTTTCTTTTTTCATTTTCAGACCGCACCCAGCAGTACTCAGGAGTTAGTTCTGGTTCTGGGCTCAGGAATCACTCCTAGAGGGAGCTCGAGGGGTCATATGAGGTGTGAAGAAGTGTACCTGGGTTGGCCACATGAAGACAAATGCCCAGCCTACTCTACCACCTCTCCTGCCCATTTTTTCATTTTATACAACTGTATCTTCTCTCTTTTTTTATTGGCTGCCCTTAGTAAGTTTTCCAAAGAAATATATTAGTCATTTTCTGCTGTAGTTCTTACCCTGTTCTAGTACAGATAAGATTTTTTATTTGAATTATTTATTCCTCTCAATATTTTCTTATTATGCTGATATTCCAATTATAAACTTGCAGTAATTTTGATAGCATAACATGGTTATGTTCCGTTTGCTTTTATCTTGTTTCTCTTATTGTTCTTGCATTTAAGTCAGAGTTTCTAGAACTTATCTTCAAGTTCACCGATTCTTTCCTCTTTAAAGACCATTAAAACAAACAGCTTTCATTTATATGTTTACTATTTTTGTATTTTCCTTTTGCTATCTTTCTCAAAGTTTTCATCTTTCCTGACCTTGCTCATCCCTTTTGCATGTTGCATATATTTTTTACATTAGTAAATTTACACTTTGTTAATCTGATCGATCTCCAACTTCATCAGTAAATACTGGAGATGAGAGCCTTCCACTGAGACTATACTACCTACATGGCAGAACCTGGCAAGCTACCCGTGTTTTATTTACTTGTTATGCCAAAAACTAGTAACAATTATTGACCTCAGTTCCATGACCTAAAGAATGGTTTGGGA
Source organism: Cryptotis parvus (assembly GCA_021461705.1). NCBI lineage: Eukaryota > Metazoa > Chordata > Mammalia > Eulipotyphla > Soricidae > Cryptotis > Cryptotis parvus. The sequence goes on along the minus strand of JAJIBD010025840.1, from coordinate 7,840 downwards.
CTTTCCTGTCCCTGGAGCAAGCAGATTCCCTTGGGCTACACTTGCTTGTGACAGGACTTACGGAGATGTTACTAGTGCCCATTCGAGCAAATCGATGAACAATGGGAAGACCGTGATACAGTGATACCGTGAAATTTACAACATGTATATATTACTTATCAATATTTAAAAATCGTTTATTTGGTAAGTCCAATACCCATTTGAGCCTTGTTCTGGATATTGTATAAAAAAGTCTATGTTTTTTCCTTACCGATTGGCATGAAGTTGTTTTGTTGAAAACTTGGCGTATATTAACTAATAGAATATGAATTGACTAATAGGATATTAAGTAACTAGGATTTTAGAGTGAGAATTTATATTAGTTTGGTTGAAGTTGTGTTTTATATTTTTTGTAGCTATAAGTACCAGAGGCTTTAATCTCCTTTAGTTACCTTTTTCTGTCTCATATTTTAGCTTTGGGAATTCCCTTGTCATATTATTATAAAATAGTTGTCATCTTGCTGGTGTTTATACTTCAATTTGTTATATGATATTAGGACTTTTCAGGGTCCTTGTAGGGCTGAAAGAGGAGAGAGAATTTTCTGAGTAAATATTTGGGCTTTCAGCTTGCCTATATCTCATGGTTGGGTCCCTTTCAAAGTGTTTATTTCTCTTTTCTAGCAATAAATCTTCCCTGGTTCTTTACCTCAATTACTGTTTCCTCTGTAGGTTACTTCATCCTCAGTAGAACCACATTGGCTATGCTTTTGTTTATTTGTTTTCTAACTTAAGTTAGAGAAACAGACTGGTTTGGACTAGAAGATAGTTATCATCATAATAGAGTGAAATTGTTAGAATTGTTTTCTATTAAGGACTTTGGGTGGTTTGTTTCAATAATTATTTCATTCATTTCACCCCTAATAGGAAAAAAAGTAAACATATCTAATATGCTTATATTCAATATACTCTTTTGGTTACCTGGAGAGAAAGTTTTTGGTTTATTTAAACTTTGCTTTGTTTATAATGTTAAATAATTATCTTTTAAGTGAACATAAATGAAATGAAACACACACACACACACCAATATGCACCAGTCCGTTAAAAGCAAAACCAAAATTCTTTGCTACAACTTACATGACAAACATTAAATTATTAGAGACCTAAGTGGGAAAGCCAATACTTGTTCTTCTAAAAAGAACAAATAATAGTAAAATACCTCGATTCATATATCATTTATATAAGATTAGTAAAAAGCTTATTAAAAGGCAGCAAACATTTTTCAAAAAGTATTGAATTAAGAATTTTATATCCCCCAAAGGATTTATAGCCATAGTTGTTATTAAAAAATAACAACCACATTTAGATCTGCGAACTACTTCATCACACTTCAAAAGATGAGACAGATTATACTGAAATGGGAAATAGATATATAAAAATCTATTCAATACTTTCAGTAGCCAAAGGGAATGCAAGAACTATAAATATATACTCACCCAAGTAACTAAAATTAAAAATACTGATAATGTGTCAATTATGTATTAAATTGAACTCTCATATAGCGCTGGTGAGAAATAAAATGTATTTCAATCACTCTCAGAAAATAGAATTACAACATTAAGACATCACTTCATTCAAAAGAAAGGATAGGACAAAGTCTCCTGGTGGGAATAAAATGTAGCACAACCTCTTTTAGAAAATACAATTATAATACTGAATATACAACTTCATTCAAAATAGACAAAAAATTAGGAAGAACTCTTTCCATCAGCCATACAACAAGATAATGAATTTTTGAGATAGCTACACCGTATACACAGTTCCATTCATGCTCTATCATTCCCTTCATACTAAATGTGATTCCATTCATGGAAACTTCTAAAGCTTTCCAAGTGAGTCTCTGGTGGTAGATACAAATCCATCATTAGTTCTAGAAGATCCCCAGGTTACTCAGCAGAACTTTCAGGTGTTACCAGTATTCTCTGTCTTGTTCTATGCCGTTGAGTGCGTGCGTGTCCACTTGGGTGAAACTTTACCAAGCTGCATATTTCAGACTTGCTTGTCTAGTGGATATAAAATAGACTTACTTTTATAAAAAAAAAAAAGAAATAAAAATTGGACCCATGATATTTAGGTTCCTGGGGCTTCATAGTCGTGTCTGTGAAAATGAAGCTTGAGTGTGCTTAGTGGAAAAGGGTATTCAGAGGGTCCCTCTGTTCTAGACGTCTTGGTGGTGGCCGGGTAGTCCTCTTGTTACACAGAATATTCTGCTCTTCCTCCAACTGCTACAAACTAATTGAAACTAGCAGGACCCATTTTCTTGCTGTTCCTATGTGCCCTCCCTCTTCCTGGGCTGGTGGGTGTTAATGCAACACGTTTGAGGTGTCACCAAAGACACAGTCATAAATGTGACTTCCCATAAACAACCCTCTTATGCCTGAGAAATGGAAGTTTCGAAAATGAAACTTTGGAATAGTATAGCTTGATGTAGGCTGTGGGTACTCGGATTTGGAGAGAGGCTAATGTGGAGATTTTTAAACTCTTGCAAATTGTGAATGTAATTGAGAAAGTACTGACTACTGCACATAAGTAAAACTTTAAAATCTGATAGAGTGGGGCTGGGGAGATAGTACAGGAGGGAAGGGGTTTGGTTTGCATATGGCGATTCTGGTTCTATCTCCAGTAACACTTACTCTCCCCTGAGCAGCTCCAGGAGTGGTCACTGAGCAACAGAGCCAGGGATTCAGCCTGAGTACTATAGGTCCAAAACCAAAACCAAAATGATCTGACAAGGAGAGAAAGTAGCATGAGATTAAAAAAAAAAAAACAACTAAGAAAATATAACGGCTGTGATCTAATCTGTTTGCCATTAGCCTCAATTTTGTTATTAGTTTCCAATTTTGTGGGGAAAAGGGGTTTGGGTCCTACCTTGTGGTGCTCTGGGATCACTCTTGGTGAGCTGGGGAAATTTACAAATGTGTCAGGGATTGGACCCGGGCAGTCCATGGGCAAGGCAAGTGCCGTACCCACTGTACTACCACTCTGGCCCCCACTTTTTATTTTCCTGAACCCCTTCCAAGGTGTCACACAAGTCACCAACAACGCCATATTTTAACCATGTAAGCCTTTCTTTTTTTTGTTTTCCTTTTATGGTAAAAGTGCGTTTTGTTTAATTTTGTGCTGTGTTTAGAAATCATTTATTAGCCTAGAGACATAGTTTCGGGGAGTGGTAAGACACTTGCTTGCACTCAGCCAAATCCCAGTTGGATTCCAGCACTGCAGGTGGTTCCCCAAGTTCAGCCAGTTCTGACCTCTCAACTCAGAGCCAAGAGTAACCCCTCTAGCTGTGGCCCCAGCCTGTCTCAGGAGGATCATTTATTAATAAACTGTCTTTGGTGCAAGATTAGGCTGCACAGAATATGGATAGAAGTTAAAATGGAAACTTCCCAGATCAGCACCCACATCGTTTATTTGTGACAGCCTAGTATTTTTTGAAGTCTAAAACTATATATGTGTTAGGCGTTACTGGTGTGTGCATTATGGTCAGAGTATTGCCCCAGAAAATAACTATAGTGGCAAAGTATGAGCATATAAAATTGGAATTTCTGTAACAGGATTCTGACGGGCCATCGCTGCTTCTGTTAGCTGGCACGCAGTCCCCAGCGTCACTCCTGTAAGACGTGTTTACTCTGTCACTCTGACACTGTGCGCCATCTTCAGATGCTTCTAGTACATGCAGAATTCCCCAGCTTTGCCGCGTGGCATAAGGTCTCAATTCTTAATTACCCAAGTGTTTAACGGTTCCAAGGAAAGTGCTTAATATTTCTAATGGACGTCAATCGGTGATTACTTCTTGTCATCCACATCACAGAAACAGGACAAGCAGTTATTAAAGGACACGGTTACTCGTGCTAGCAATGCATACACTGAGCGTCCTGAGAAAAGACAAATATGCATCCATGTACCACTTTTGCCCTTTTATCTCTCTACATGGCATGGTGAACAGAGTGACATATCACAGCAGTTATGCCAGGAAAGGTCATAAACCAGCCTTTGGACTAAAACGTCTAGGTGTGAAGTATGCAGTGACGCGTGGTGTGTACCATTGCTCTGAGCTCCTCTCAGGGATGACAGTAACATTCTGCAGGGGTATGTGGCAATTCTGGCCTTGATGTTGACCTCTAGATGTCTGTAGATTCTTCATGGACTGGGGAGGGGCCTCTTTGCACTGTGCTCCTCTCCCTTCTGCACGGAATACCAGAGGACAGTGTGGAATGGATGCTTGGGAGAAAAGGAGAAAATAATGCAACAGGTATTGGCATTCCCTTTCACCCTGTGTGCTCTTCTTACTCCTGAGAAAATGTCCCTCTGGATTTAGACTAATTAAGGCTCCTCATCTGTATCTCCACTTTATGGGTGGAGCAGGGAACTACTTCACAATAGCCACAGTCAGATGAAGGAATCCACTTGAGGCAATATTTAATGATGGATATTTGCTAATCCAGGTTATAACCTTACACACTTCCACTGAAGAAAGACAGTTATAGTCCCCGAAGCAGAAAAAGAGGGACAAGTTGGTCATATTTTACATAGAAGGTAGTTTTGTCCTTATGGTTTGCTCTGGCTACGGGACAGAGATTTCTGACAAAATTGATAAATATTTTACTTTGTGGGGGTTGGTTTGGTTTGTTTCTGTTTGAGGGGCCATATCTGATCATGTTCAAGACTTACTCCAGGCTCTGTGCACAGGGATCACTCTTGGCAGTGCTCAGGAGACCAAATGGAAGCCGATCATCAAACCCCGGTAGGTCACATGCAAGGCAAAGGCCCTGCCCATTATACTATGGCTCCAGTCCCAAAATGGGACTTTTCTATCCTGCCAAATATTTTAATTGAACTAAGCAGATTAGGGGAAAGAGTTTGTCATCAGGCCTCTCCAGGCACCAAATAGTTATCTGAGTCAAATTCTGTGAATGTTAGTTGAGGGTTTGGGGGATACAAGAAAAGAAGAGACTTTGGGGTGAGTCCCAAAAGGGACTTTGGGCAACTCTGCTCTCTTTGGTTCCTCGTGACCCAGAGAAGGGCTCACTCTCATCCTCTCCTTTCACCTGTCCCTCCTCACTGTATTCATTGACAGGACAGACCTTCACTAGTCCTGACACACGGTCTTAAGCGTAATTCCAGATCCATTTTCTAGTTACCCTCACATTTCCACTGACATGTGAAACATAACTGCAGGTGCTGGAGTCTCAGTGTGATTAAGGATAAAGTAACTCACCTTGGAGGGGCCAGGGACTAGCTCAAATGACAAAGCCCTTGCCAAGATGTGGAAGGTTCTGACTTCAATCCCTGGCACCACATGGCGCTTCCGCTGAGCACCACTACTTCTGACGGCACCTCAGCCAGTCAGTGGTAGAGCCGGTATTCCCGAGATCACTCAGCATCCCGATGAAGAAATCCCTGATTTCTGTAAAATGATGTGGGATGATGAGACAGCTGTACTCTGAGAAAGTCTAAGGTCTGTGTGGATGAAGTGTCAGGGGAGACACTGAGGGGAGAAACCCTTATGGGAACAAAGCCTTATTCGGGAGCCTGTGCTCTGCTCTCTGAAGTCACGTGCCTCATCCCTACTCGGTTTTCTAAGCAGAGGCTGAGTTGATGGGCTAGGGCAGACAATGTCTGACTCACCTTAGCCTAACAGAGAACATTTGACATTGGTTTCACCCATGTTCCCTGCCATTCTTTTTCATTTAGAGAAAATCTGTTCTTCCTCCTAGTCAGCAAGTCCTGATTGGGCCAGTGCAATTTAATTTTTGCAGAATTTGGGAGCCCAGGCCTATCACCTCGAGCCCCAGGTGTGATCCTGAAAAGCTGAAAAGGGCAGGTGGGCTTGAAGTCCAGTTATCAAACCCAACGGCAGAAACTTAATCAAAGTCAGCTCAAGAGCCACAGCTGGATTCTCCTGAATCCCTAAATATTTTCCTTGTTGCTTGGCAAGGGCAGTGAAGATGATGAGGGGAAAAGTCAACCTCTCTCCCAAATCTGGAAGGAGATGCTTTAGTTAGTGTACAGAGACACAGTACAGATCTCGGGAACCCTGACAATGGCAGGAGGGGAAGCCCAAAGGCTGTGTCCATCCTAGGGGCTGGAATGTGTAAAAGTCCATTTTGTGAGAGCTTTCATTCTTCCTCAGATATGCCCGCTTAATGGGTCTGCCATGGTAGCCCATCTTTGAGGGAAGCTGCTTCTTCTGTATACCTTCTCACCTGACTCAGAGCCTGGATCCTACTAGCTCCCTGTGTCTCCTGTCTTCACACTTCTAGCCTGTGACACCTCCTCAGGGCTGCTTACCTCTCCCTTCAAACTTTAAACAAAAAATAAAACAACACTATCTGATTTGTACAGTGGAAGGCCAGGATACCTGAAACTTGATTTTTCTGACAAAATGAGGGTGCTTGGGGCCTCCGGTTTCATAGATTTCCGTTCTGAAATCAAGGCAAAAATAAAGTAGATGCTATACTAATACATTACTAATATAAATGCCTTTTTTTCACTGTAATCATGCAGGACCAAAGACTCCCTAAATTTCACTATATACAATCAGAAACTCCTATTTTCTGCTCATCACAGTGGAAGGAAAAGTAAACATACATCTTTGAACAGTCTTGAGGCATTTGTCAGATGTACTTTAGCCTTGCGCAACTCGGATACCATAGGTGGGCTTAAGGCCAATCCCAAATTATGTGGGACATAGAGGCATACATATTTTTTTTCTGATGGGTAAAAGAGCAACTGGGAACAACAACAAAATTGCTCACAATCCAATCATTGGTAGATTAGTATAAATATGACTTTCTCCCAAATACAGAAAATTTACTCAGCTCCCTAAATGAAATTCCAATTATCCTTGAATCACGCCATTATACTTTAAAGTCCTGGGTCCATATTAGCAGTCTAGACTATATTGATTCCTGTTATCCAGGACTTAAAAGGTAAATTTTTGCCTCACACGCAAGCAGCATTTAATATTGCTGTAGGGTGATCTCACTAAATTCTTGCAGAAAAGGAAGGCTGGAGTCTTGGGTTTTATTGGTAGAGTTCTAAAACTATTCTGAGTAGACATTAAATGATCTGCCCCCACCTTATTGATAAACAATCTTCTCATTACTCTTAATGTCCAATCCCTTCAAACAGGTCTTTAAGATTTTGTGATTCTTGATTCTGCCCTTTGGGAGGCGCATAATTCTTCATCTACCACTCTAAAGTAAGGATCTCAATATTCTCTTTTGAGGGCTGACATAATACTAGAGACCCCATAGAAATTTAATTTCAGACAACTGCTGACTCCTTGATAAGACTATTCTCTGTCACTCCAATGTGCCAGTGTAGCTATCCATAACCCTTTCTAAGACATATCTTGAGGTTTAAAGTGATTTGAGGCAAATATCACCTCAAATATACTAGAAGATGCAACATATGGGAGTGACAAATACTGTGAAATGTAGAGGAAAGAGAGCATGGAAGCAGTGTTAGTGGAATTGCAATGGCTAGAGATAGTGCAGAAAATAGTGTGTAAGGCTACTAAGAATTTATAAGTTTTTAGAATTTCAGAGTATAATTACTATATCACCCAGCCATTCCTCTTCTCTGGGCATTGTATCCAATGAAAACTTTAACAGTCACCCTTCCTTCATGATTTTTTTGATTGAGGGGGCTAGCTCAGCAGTGCTTAGGCTTATTCCTGGCTCTCTGCTTAGAGATCATTCTGTGGAACTTGGGGGACTATATGCAATGCCAAGGTTCAAACCTAAGGGAGCTGCATGCATGTTAGTGCCTGACCCATTGTACTATTTAACCGGCCCTT
>JAJIBD010025838.1:0-99011 GCA_021461705.1 Cryptotis parvus | reverse complement strand
AACTACTATAGACTCATTGAAGAATAAACATGTTGGGGCCTGAGCGTATAGCCAGTGGGTAGGGCATTTGCCTTTTGCACGATGCTGGCTGGTTGATTCCAACCATCCCATATAGTCCCGGGGGCACTGCCAGGGGTAATTCCTAAGTGCAGAGCCAGGAGTAACCCCTGATTTAAAAAAGCAACTGTTGTGCTTCTAAAGGGCATATGAGAGTCACTACAGATGGTTAACAGCAAAAACAGTGATGCTTTCCAGCAAAGCCATCCTTATTAAATCTATGATAAGTATATTGGCAGTTTTTTTTTGCTACCTTAGCCTTTATTATTTCACCTCTGAATCCAAGAGACAGACAGGCAAGAACGACAAAGAATTTCTATTTGAGGTCTTAGGAGCTGAGGGTATCATTTGTAAATAAATCCTTAAGGATAATTATTTAAAGGGGGTAGATTTATTCAAAATAGCATTATCTTAGTGACTCTTTTGGAAGCGATCTTCTTTATGCAACTTTATTCAGAGGTACAAGTGAAATCAGCAACATTAGTTTCTGGATATAAACCCATAGGTCAGGTAGGGCATTCTTCAGCTCAGATTAGTGGGGCTTGGAAACTCCACCTCTATAGGTTCTGCTAATGCTTGAAAATGAAAGTAAAAAAATTCTTGATTATATACCAGTAACAATTATATACCTCATTCCCAGACCTGATGGCATAGTTTGAGGCTCTTTATGTTCCTGGAGCAAGCAGATGCCCTTAGGCTCTACTAGCTTGAGACAGGGGTATGGAGATGTTTTGGGTGCCGGCTCAAAAAAAAATCGATGATTAGCGGGAAGACAGTGATACAGTGATTAAATCCCTTAAAGAGTTTATCACAGTCTGCTATAATTCTAATGTTCTCCAATATTTCCCTTTCTTTCATCCTCAAAGTAGGATCCTTCCCTAAGATTGGGTACATTTCTTTTATAAGAAAAAAAAAAGAGTGTGGAGAAGAAAATTCACTCCTAGGCAGACTATGAGGTGTCATTACAAAAGTCAGGTGCTGAAAGAATAGGAGAACAAAATGTAATTAAAATACATATATTTTAAAAAAATATTCTTGGGGTTGGCTTATATCTCCAGGAAGTAAGTAGAAAAAATAATAAAATAAAGATAACCTTTAAGTTTCATCTTGAACTACATACTCAATTTGGACTATGCCTTTTTTTTTCCTTTTTGGGTCACACCCGGTTATGTTCAGGGGTTACTCCTGGCTCTCCACTCAGGAATTTCTCCTGGCGGTGCTCAGGGGACCATATGGGATACTGGGGATTGAACCCAGGCTGACCGCATGCAAGGCAAACACCCTACCTGCTGTTCTATAGCTCCGGCTCCAGACTGTGCTGTTTATGACTATGTACCTTCTGCGCATTGACTCTTACGGATCTTGGATTTACAGATTTTTTAAATTCATGGGTTTTCTAACCCTGCTGCTGTTCTCCATTGAAAAGACAAGCATAACTAAAATTTACAAAACCATCATTGTAGCTTTTCATTTGCCTCTTCAAATATCCATTCCTCTTCTGCATGTTTTCCCATGGAGATTGAGCTTAAAGTCCATCAACAAACTCCCATGCTTTCTGTCTTCTGTTTGGGTTCAGTAAGTAGTCAAGCAGGAAATTGGACAAAGTGGAGAAAGGGCAAGGATATTTGGTGCTCTCACTCCCTCCTTCTAAGATCACCTCAGGTTATTGTATTCTTTAGTGGAAAATAAAAAAAGAAATGGAAACATAAAGAGCTAATCAAAGGTCACTATTCCCTCACGGCTGTTCTAGATGACTCCCTTTCCTTTTGGCTTCTTGTAATAACTCTTCCCTCCATCTCTTCTGAACTAGAAGTAATGAGTCTACTGTTCCTGTCCTGTCTCTTCATTATTCCAACAGTTCCCTATACTCCACCTACTCCTTTACAATTAGTCCCTTCATTAAATTCTCCTCAAGTTATGTTAACTTGATGTACCATTTACTTCCTGTGGGGCTCTTGTCAATATATCAGCCACCGAGAATTTGTTCTATTATCTTACACCAGAATACCCAGAGAATTAATAAGATAAAGACTTCAACAGCAAGATGAGGAATCGTTTTACTTGACATTTAAAAGTCTTTAGCAGTCCTGATGAGTTAATTCAGATATATAGGACCTGTTTGCTTCAAAAGAGTTAAAGACATTCAATTCAATCTATTTCTAGATTCATCTCCCTTACTGCACATATTCTGCTGGAGAAAATATGGCACTTCCCATTGGACTTTTTTGTTACTGCTGTGTTCTCCGTACTTCTGTTTCAGCGAGTGTTGAGAAGGTAAGACATGCTAGTCTGTCTACCTTTCAGTATAAATGAATTGTTCCTGAGGCCATGGACTGTATTAAAAGACCCCCAGGGGATAAGAAATCTCTGGATATAGTGAGGTGGTAAACCCAGACGAGAAGGCGTCCCTCTTTTCCTATTGCCCCTTTAGAAACTGCAGACTTCTGAGGATGATACTAAGATGACAGGGCACTCTTCTGGCTGATTTTGCATGAAACAAGTTTCTACCTACAATATAGAATTTAACATAGCACTGAGGAATTAATATTAGATATTATGGAAGTAGATATTTTGGCTGACAGATGTGCTTAGGCTTGGACTAAATGGTGGAAATCACCTTTTCCCCCACCACTTTCTAAATTAGCTCCTTGTGTCCAGAGACAGTGTCTCAGTGAGATGTCAATGCTAATGAATGAGAACTATGTCTAGTAAATTTTGGGGTCAAATATCTTATTAGGTGAATACATGGGTGAATAAAATCCTTAGGAATGTCCATGATATAAAGGAAGATAATTACTCTTATGATTTTCTTCTTCTTTAGAAACCATCAATGGTACTTGCTTTGTTCTATTCTTTGTATTTTTGGTATTTAACCAGGAAAAAAGTTGCCCTTTCTATGTAAACTGCTTCATATTTATGATTTTTATTGCAAATGTAAGAGACCACCTCATTTTATTTGCTCTATTCTTTAATAATTCATATCTTTTATTCTAATGACATACCTTTATTAGCCAAAGAACTAGGTCTTTGCTACTTGATCATACTAGGTAATTAATATGTTTTGTGTTTTGAAATAATAGTCCTCATCTTTCTCCCAACATACTTTTGTTATCACTACTTCTAACTCAACTATATAAAAATATTTAAACTGGAAATAGTTACAAGAAATTTCTATTTTAATAACCTGAGTATAATGAAAATCTCAATCTGAGTTGCATTACACATGGTTAAGAATAGAATAATAGTACATGCATCTGGTGTTTATAAAGTGTAAGGGCATTGTTTTTATTGCTTAAGCACCTGACTTAAAATGAAGTCATTTAAAATTTGCAATAACTCTAAAAGGTGGATGGAAACTAAGGTGAAAGCTATCAATCAGTGTATTAAAGGGCAGACATAAAAGGGTAAGCTTCGAACATATGCCCTATTGGTTTTATGAGTTCTTCCAGGAAATGCTACATGCCACTGTGTGGAAGCAAAAGAGAAGCAATTTTTTTCTCCTATCAAACCAATGATCTCCAATCCCTAAGATCTACTTCTAGACACATTTAGTTCTTAAATGGAGATATAACAAGAGGTGTTCTTGAAAGAATATTAAAGCAGTGAGTTTAGAGGGTAGACTTTCACAAATACAATTTCTAAGAGCAATAAAAAAATTACTATTGTCTAAGGAAATTCCCCAAAGGGTTTCTGCCCCATTTAGCAGTTATTTGGTCTTCAATTGGTTTGTTTCTTCAGTACATGTGGGTTGCATGACCTTTTAAGGGTTGGGAAAGTCACCAAAAGAGATCATTTTCTTTAGGCAGTTAAGCACACAAGATGATTCTCAAAGTATATGTCTGCTGAGCTCACATAGGGAGATGTTTGGAGGACTGGGGTCATGTTGTGATGGCATTTAAGTGAATCAACATCACAGAAACTCCAGAAATCAAAAGGTAAATAGTCCAAGCGCAATTTCATTTTTTCTGTACATCTGTTTGTCCTTTCCTTTACTTGTGCTAATAGGAGTGTATTTAGGACCCACACTAATCCAGTATGATCTCATATTTTTGCATTTAAATGGCATTTAGTTCATTAAGTTAAGTCACTTACAGTAAATCAAATTCATCAAAAGAATTGAAGAGAGTGCACAGTTGTTGAATAGTAAAACTAGACAAGTCAATCTTTGTGAAGGTCAAAGACAGAGTTGTTTCTATATTCTGTTAGAGAAAAGATACAGCTGGCATAAAAAATAATATAATGTCATCTAAAAAATGATTCACTCTTTCTTCCTCCCCATCCTTGCTGCATTTCTTATCTCTGTTGCTGCTTAAATATACCTAACTCCCTGAAAACATCCTACATCCTACATTCTAGTCAACTAGAAATATCTGCAAATTTTACAAAATATCAAATGTACATACAATAAACACAGAGACAATTTTGAAATTTCAATATCAAAATATGTACTTTTGAGCCTAAGTAAGGCTCAGCACTAGCTGTGATTGACATATCGCATTATAATATAAACCCCTTGTGCACAGTGCCCTGTTTAACATTATTCTAAGAAAGAATTATTATAAATATTTCTGCCCCTCGAGGTGTTGCTGGTTGTGGCTGTGGTGCCCAGCTACATAGACAGGTGCCAGACAGGAGACAGGCTTGTCTACACCCCGGGTTCTGCCCGTGGGCCCTGGATGGTTGATGGTCTGACAGAAAAAGACTGGGATGAACCCAGAGCCATGGCAGAGCCTGGCAAGCTACCCATGGTGTATTCGATATGCCAAAAACAGTAACAATGATGGACTTCATTCCCAATGAATGGAGACATTACTGGTGCCCGCTCAAGCAGTAATTCTTTGGGAACAATAATTTTTATTATATATTCAGTGTTATTCCTCACAACCCCTACTATAGTACTATTCAGTTAACATTCACACATATTCAGTTAACATTTGTTTCACTTGTATTACTTGTGTCATTTGTCTTCCCGTTGCTCATCAATTTTGCTCGAGCGGGCACCAGTAACATCTCCATTCGTTGGGAATGAGGTCCATTATCGTTACTGTTTTTTGGCATATTGAGTACACCACGGGTGGATTGCCAGGCTCTGTCTTGGCTCTGGGTTTACCCAGGGGGGCTAGCCTTTTTTCTATGTCAGACCATTAACCATCCAGGGCCCACGGGTAGAACCCTGGGTGTAAACAAGCCTGTCTCCTGTCTTCCACCAGCCAATGCAGCTGGGCACCTCAGCCACACCTGCAACACCTTGAGGGGCAGGAACATTTGTTTATTTAACAATTTTTTTTGTGTTGGATAGGGGATATGACTCAAGTGAAAAAGCATACACTTTATATATCTGAGAACCTGGGGTTGAGCTCGGCATCTCATCATCCCCACTAAACAATCTTGGGAGTGTTCACTCCCAGAGAATAAAAATCTTGTTGCAAACAATTATTTTGTGATAAAATACACAACTTCAGTGTGGACTTATCCATATTAAATAAGTGCCTATGGAAAATAATAAAAAATTATAAAAATGAGAAAAGTCATCAAAATTTTTTAAAATTTGTGCATCTGATCAATTGTTTCACTCTCTAGAGAGTCCTAGTATCATATCCTCCATCTGTAGCACAAAGCCTTCACCTTACCTACATCTTCCCATTAAAGTTTACCTAAAATTCTTTCACCATGAATTCTCAGTGATATTCAGTAGCATAATTACTTAAACTATACAATAGCTGAATTAGGTCAAGTATAATCTAAGAAGCATATGGGTGCCAATTTTTATACAAATATTTAGTAACCTTGTGTATGCCTTTCTCCTGGCAGTGCATACACTGAAGAGGATAGAGACACAAGACAGACCTGAATTCTGTCATCAAGCCACTTGGAATCTCATAAAACATTTCAACATCACCACATATGCCCAACACATTTAAGAGGCCCAGTGACACACTTTAGGAATTTTAGAAAAAAGACGTTGGTGGGAAGGGAGAATTTTTCTTACATCTTCTCTTTGGTTATCTTTCCCCTTCCTTAAATAAGGGGAGAGAGAGAAAATAATATTGGATGACAAAGGGATAATTTCTTTTCATTGAAAATAACTATTCTTATATCTTCTGGGTAGGGCCATTTTAGATATGAAGCAAAATTTTAATTAAAGTGAAGAAAAGGATCAGAGATGTCAGGAAGGAAAAAAAACAAGCAAAAAGTCCTGAAGAACTAATTTGGAAGTCTAAGGAAGGCTAGTAGGGTCAATAAGTTATTAACAAAGGAGAGGATGAAAAAGATAGTCTATAGGAAGTAGAGTGGGCTCAGATTCTGACAGTTCTTATATTTCACAATAATATATTTATATTTGAATTAACTGCCACTTATCTCACAAAGTTCATATTGTACTACTGTTCTTAAAGAACAGCTATAAACTATAATGAATAAGTATTACGTTAAAACAAAAGCTATAATTACCTACTCATTGACATGACACAGAAATTCAGGAAATTCTAAATTGTGACATAACAGAAGAGAAAGTAGTACAGAATGGGATGTCCAGGTTATGGTTGCTGGCCATTCATGACATAAAATGGCTAGCATGCTAATTAAATATATAGCATCTCCCTGACCCTTCAAAACCAGAAGTGAGTTTGAAACTACAGAACAACTTCAAATTTAAGGTAGATCTTCAATAGAGAGCCAGGAAGCAAGGGACGGTGAGACTATCATAATGAATTTTATATATAAACATTGCATAAATTCCTTATTGACTCCTAAATTACAGATGCATAACACAGACTCAATGCATACCAAAGAGAAATAAAATAGCTGAGCAGAAACTTGATCTGCTCCCCAAGAGAAATGACTTTTCTGTCTGACTTCAGCTGAAGAATTAAAATCTTAAAATGGGACCTGAGACCCAATACAGAAGGTAAGCTGCTTGGATGAGGCCAACCCAGGTCCCTATCTCCGTCATGGTATATGTTTTCCTGACCACCTCCAAGAGTGAGCCCTGATCACAGAACAAGTAGTAATCCCATGTCTCTGGGCATGACCCCCAAAACTAATAATGAAAAATTTATATTGGAAATCAAAGTTGAAGTTGCCTTGCCTCAGCTCTGGTTCCAAGTTCAAGTAGGTCAGGTAGTGACTTGGAGTTATAACCAGTTTGAGTAGCCTGGAAATGGTCAGGAGATTTAAGTCACTAGTGCCTAACTCTAGTGGAAGCATAAAGCTAATTGGACATGGGTGGCAACTAGGAGAGAATGAAAGTGCCTGGAAGCTACTGACTGATGTGGTGATTCGGACCTAATCGATGGCTTTAAAAATCTATGCTTATGAAATGTAGGCAAAGGGATCTACATATCACCCCTAATTGTATGTATTTGCAAGCCATAATGTTTAAGAGAAGGCAGACAATGAGAGGAGGGAGGAGAGGAGGAGGAGGAGAAGAAGGAAGAAGAAAGAAGAGAAGAAGAGAAGAAGAGAGGAAGAAGAGAAGAAGAAAGAAGAAGAAGAAGAAGAAGAAGAGAAAGAAGAAGAAGAAGAAGAAAGAAGAAGAAGAAGAAGAAGAAGAAGAAAGAAGAAGAAGAAGAAGAGAAGGAGAAGGAGAAGGAGGAGGAGGAGGAGAAGAAGAAGGAGGAGGAGGAGGGGAGGGAAGGAAGGAGGGGGGGGGAGGAAGGAGGAGGGGGGGAGGAGGAGGGAGGAGGAGGAGGAGGAGGGAGAAGGAGAAGGAGAAGGAGAAGGAGAAGGAGAAGAGGAAGAAGTATATGTGCTGCGGGAGAGGGAGCACAGAAAGAGAAGGGGGGGGGGGGGGGGGGGGGAGGAGGAGGAGGAGGAGGGGGAGGAGGAGGAGGGGAAAAAGAAAAGTGGTTGGGGAAAGGGACAATCTGTGGGAGGAGAAATTGGGCGCATTTATAATTGACATAACACAGTGGGGGACATTGGTAGTGGAGGGATGGGTGCTGGAACACTGTGACTGAAACCCAATCATGAACATCTTTATAATTGTGCATTTCACAGTGGCATAATAACTTTTTTTTTATTACCACAGTGAAACATACAATTACAAAGGTGATCATAATTGGTTCTTGGAAAAATCTATGCTGAGGTAGGTTTAAGAGGAAGCTGGGCACAATCATTGCTTAGAACAGTACATACATTTAAGGTCTATGAGGGAGCATGTTCTAGTGATTTAGTCTAACAAGGGAACTTAGATCTCAGAGCCCCATTGATAGCTTCCAGTGCTTTGACAGTGTCTTGGAAATCCTGAAATTTTAGTCTGCAGAGTTTTGCATTGCTTGCTAGTATTTGTGGACAGACATACGGACAGGTGTATTTATCAACTGAGAGTAAGAATTTGTAGCAATTATCTCTCCACCACTTAGGTAGATCAACTACTTGCTCAGAGTGAGTGGATCTCTCTTCAAGGATTTGTCTTCAGGCCCCAGGGAGTTAAACCCAACCAACACTTGCTTTCAGCAAGGTTTTGAGGTCACCTATATGGCACCTGATAGTAACTCCAACCCCTAATTCTACTCTATGATTTCACTTCCATTCCAGTGTTGTTTAGTATGGGATTGATTGCCAAGTGTTTGACACATTGGTTCTTGTTCCCAGGGAAAAGTGCCACATAATATAAATACCTTCTGGATTGCATCTTGTGGTTCAATGGCAGAAATTCTTTTTTGAGGAGGATTTCACTCTGTTTCCAATTCACTCTGTTTCCAATGATCTGACCAGATCTGGCACACTCAGAGTCATCTGTTCATAGACTCCAGTGGTCTGATTTTACTCTTGATGGCTTTGCTTATTGGGTTATGGATAGATCATCTAAGTTTTGCTACAGGTATGCAGTTTTCAAGATAAGATAAACACAAATCCTCCCTATTTTTCCTTTCTGACCTCCTCCAAAAGGAACTATATGATTTGATTTTAACTGAACCAATTAAGTATAAAAAATATTACTTTTAACATCTGAACTTCCAAGCAAAAATGAAATTTTAGGGAACAAATTCATGTCACTACAAAAATTATTAGTAGTTATCTTTCATTTTTTTACAGACAATAAAAGGAGGGAATGTGATCTGAATTTAATGTTGGAAAGTAAAAAATATTGTCTTTATATGGTGATAGAATATTCTAATAAAATATGCTATTCCTTAGATTAAAATTTTTTAATTATTTAATATAAAAATCACTGTTTAACTAAAATTAATTTTTACAAATTTGATTATTTAATATATTGATGGATATATTGTAACATTTATTTTTTTGTTTCTATCTAAACCCTGTGTTAAATGGGCAGAACACATAATTATCAATATTTTTAAACTGCAGTAGTTGGTTATACTTGGAAAAATGATAACATGTAACTAAGTACACCTAGTGCATCTAGACTCATATAATGACCCACAGCTCTAATTTTTCTCTTCTGTTTATGAGGACATGATTGCATACTGTTTGACTTGGTTTTCCAAAAGGCAATCTCAGACTCTTTTGTACCAATAATGTCAGATAACTTGGTTGGTTTCTGTAGATAGTCTATTTACTCAATTAAGCAAGATTAGCATTGTGTCAAAGGCTTATCTAATTAGCTTGCAGCATAAATCAAACACAAGTAATTCCCTTGTTCTCAGTGCCATGGCACTTTTTTAAGGTCACTGCAAGGTGCACACAATTAGTAGCTTGTCTCCCTGAAGGGAATAGTCTGGCCAGACTAAATTGTTCCATGGTGAGAAAAGTAATTTGGCAATGACCTACTGTGCTGTTATAATAAACAGCCCAGTTGTTATCCCTCCATTTTTTGCTGCCTAAATTATATTTCTTTTCTTTTTCTCCTCCTCCCTCGTCCATTTACTTTAGCAATATGACTGAAACAAAAAGTATGTGCAAGTGGTTTTTTGTGAGAAGTCTCCCAATTGTGCACAGGAAACCAAGAGGGTCATACCTGAAAATCCATAGCCAACCATGCTAATGGTTCAATAGCACAGTGCAAAAGATGCAATGCTCAGGGGCTATCCGGTACTCAGGACCAAACTAAGGTCTAACACACACAAGACATATGCTCTAATTTATGTACTATTTTATTATTCCCTTCTAGAGCTTTTTAAAATAAGAATTTCTTATAGCTTCACATTTATTTATTTGTTCACTTATTTCTTTATCTATTTATCTATCCATTCATTCATTCATTCATTTATTCGGTTTGGGGCCATATCCACTGTTGTTCAGGAGTTACTCCTGCCTCTACACTCCGGAATTAATTATTTCTGGCTCTGCTTGGTGGTTGGGAGACCATATGGGATGCTGAGTTTAACCCCCAGGCAGCAGCGTACAATAAAAATAAATGTCCTACCTACTGTGCTATTGCTCCAGCCCCATATTTAGTTTATTTTTAATATGTTGGAGTACTTACACATCACATAAGTTGGTTACTAGAGAAATCCAATTTAAAATCAAAAGTTGTCTAGTGGGAAAAGCAACCTTTTTTCTTAAATAAAGGGGATGGTGTTTAACACACTAAATGCAGAGAGATTCCTCCTGTAAATATTTCTTCTTCAGCCATTCCTCTCCCTGTTTCTCTTTCCACTGACTAACCTATGACATTTCTTTCACAATCTTTCTTCAGACACTCGGCTTTTTCCTTTCCTTTACCACCTCCCATCTTAAATTTTCTCCCAATCTCACTACTCACTCTCTGACGTTATCCAGCACCATGGTAACAAGACCACTGATTCACTGATGATTCAACTCTAAAACCTGGAATTTCTTCTGTGATACGGATCCATCCTTCCATTATATTCAGAAAACAGCAATAAAAGACTATAATGATACACTGATTATAACACAGTGCCAAAAAGTAATTCATAAAAGATTGCTAAAGAAGGCAAAAGTATAGCAGGCTCTTGAATAACATGCTTTGTTCATCACTGTTCTGTTCAAAATCACTCCCATTATATTTTAATGAGGAAAAAGAGTCCATCACCTTATGTTCCTGTTTTTTGTCTCCTTGTACTCAGATTCCATCCCACATCTAAAAGTGTGCATCAGTGTCAGTGACATGTCTATGTTGTCTCACTCAGACTGTGTAGGTATGAATGTGTTGTAATAGAACAACTGCCCTGCCCAGGGTTTATATCCACCTTGCACCCTGAGTTGCTAGGATACACTCTGAACACCCAGTAACCTGAACTCAAATAAATGAAATGAAAAATAAATGGATGCAAATCATTGTTTAACATTAGAAATGATTTGTTCTTTTCTACAGGTGTTTTTCTTTTTGAATCAAACCTGGATATGCACAGGTGTTATTCCTGGCTCTGCACTCAGTAATTACTCCTGGAGGTGCTCGGGGGACCATATGGGATGCTGAGTATCAAACCCAGGTCTGCCGTGTGCAAGGCAAAGGCCCTATCCACTGGACTATCGCTCTGGCCCTCCGTTTTTGCATTTTTATTTAGCAGATTAGTGACATTTCTATAGCAAGAAATAACCCATGGGAATTTAGCTCATGTTATGGCATGTTAATTCTTTATGGTTGGGATCATTGGAATTATGGTAGCAATGAAGATGTGAAGATACATTTGATGAACTAATGTGATATGTTTTTCAGACAAAAGGACAGAAAATTTTGGATCATTAAACTGGTGTAAACACAGTAGAAAAGCAGTAATGAATGGGAGGGTGGGGAAGTTGAAAGATCACCTCTGCTGGCACAGGGACCTCATGATGAGAATAAGGAAGTAAAACAAGACCAATATGAATACCAAGAGGAAGAACTTGTCATCTGTGAAAGGTTCAGGAGGTTCTTTCTGGTGTGGAATGATGAATATGATGGTTGGAAGATCAACTTGGTGAATAAATAACTACCTAGAATGCAGTTATGAAAATTAATGTATAAGGAACAAGGGATAGAGAATAAACAAAGGATAAGTCTAAGCTACTTTTTAAAAAAAAACAGTCAACAGGTTCCCATTAGCAGATTTCATTTAGGAAATATACAAGCAAGAAAAAAAAAGATGGAAGTAGAGAGTGATGAAGAAGAAAGTGTAGAAACCAGGGATGATTTCATTACCAGCCTGTCACTGAACAGCTATTTTAACTTGAGTAAATGGCTTAGCCTTCATGAGAAACCATAAAATAAGAGCATTAGATTTGATGACTTGTAAGATTTCTTGGCACCTCTATTTTAGAATTCAGTGGTATCCAGAAGCAGGGGTTAAATTTATCATGGTCTTCACCTCTGCTCACTTACTGAAAGATAACTTGTTTAGTTATTGTTAAGATAAATTAAGTGTTCACTGCTAACAATCTGTGATATATTCCTCATTGAGATAAAAAAATAAAATGTGGTTAACTTTGAAATAAATTATGAGTAAAGTGATTTATTTAGAAAATATATCCATAAACATCTTTCTGTCCTCATATTAGTTCTTATTCAGCTTAACTGTTTAGTTGTGAGTTTAAAAAGGACAAGAGGAGCATACTTTGCAATTGCTTATTTAATGATAGATCTGATTTGTAAATAAATTCTAAATATAAATATTAAAATTTTATAAATGTATATATACATATATATGTGATAGCTAAAATGATTAAAAGAATACTGATTAGAATTACTCATTGCTGGAGCTTAAATATCAAGTGTCTTCAAGAAGTTATAAGCTATGTATTCTGATCCTTGAAAATAATTTTGTTCTGTTTCCTGAGATTAAATTAACACATACAGGGGGCCAGAGTGATAGCCCAGCAAGTAGGTCATTTGCCTTGCACCACGGCCAGCCCATGCCGGCCCAGGTTCAATCCCGGCATCCCATATGATCCCCCAGCACCGCCAGGAGTAATTCCTGAGTGCAGAGCCAGGAGTAACCCCTGAGCATTGCCGGGTGTGACCCAAAAAGCAAGAAAAAAATTAACACATAATATGTAAGTTTAAAAGGATGCAGCATAATAACTTCTTCCACCTAAACTGAAAAATTACTGGTATATATGATTAATATATTTAGGAATCTAATGAATTGAAAACAGTTCTATCTTAGAGACTATAATTAACTAGATGCCTGATTAGTGTATCTTGTTCTTCATATAAGTGCCAATATGCTTTTATTTTGCTTATTTTTAGGCAACAATTGGAAGGTTTTGGGAAATTTTTAGTATATGCCAATCCCTGATTCAGTAAATTTTAAAATTTTCTTTTCATGTGTTTTAAAAATGAAAACAACATTTTTGAGTGATATTTAAATGAGATTTGTGATCACTATACCAATTATATCTGAAATATTATCCTAGAAAATATATTGTATTAATTTCTACTCATGACTACGTAGACATGGGGGCAGAGCTGCTACTGGCTCTCCCTGACCAGCCGCTTCACGAGGCGCCGGGAGGGATGGTGGGTTCTAGCCCTGGCCCACCCCAGCAGAGTCCCCGCAACAAGCCAGGCGACCCCCCACTCCATGAGGGCCTCCATTTTTCCACATCCGGACTTCTCTCTCCTCAGACCTCCACCCAGCAGACCAGCCTATCAGTGCCCGGCTCATCGAGTTCCACCCCTGCAGCAGTCTTTTCTTAAATCCGGCTCAGGTATGCCGGTCCAGAGACTACCAGATATGGGGCAGAGCTGCTACTGGCTTTCCCCATGACCAGCCGCTCACGAGGCGCCCGGGAGGGGATGGTGGGTTCTAGCCCTGGCCCACCATCCCAGCAGAGCCTCGCAACAAGCCATACGACCCCCCACTCCATGAGGGCCTCCATTTTCCACATCCGGACTTCTTTCTCGTCAGACCTCCATCCAGCAGACCAGCCTATGGCGCCCAGCTTCGCGCGGCCGGCGGCCGCGCGGTTCATCAATAAATGCTGGACTTAGAGATGCCTACAAGAATATGCTACCTGCAGGCAGAGCCTGGCAAGCTACCCGTGTTGTATTTGATATATATGCCAAATACCAGTAACAATTATAGACCTCATTCCGAATGGATTGAGGCTCTTTATGTTCCTGGAGCAAGCAGATGCCTTGGGCTCTACTAGTATGAGATAGGATATATGGAGATGTTACTGGGGCCTGCTTGAGCAAATTGATGATGAACGGGAGGAACAGTGACAGTGATTAATTTCTACCAGATCCAGCTTCAGAGATGACTGAAGTCAAATAAAGAAGGGAGAGAATTTTTTTTTAATTAAATATTTTATTATACCACTCTGAGATATACAATTATAACATTGTTCATGTTTGGAGGTTTCGGTCACATTGTGATCCAGTACCCACCCTCCACCAGTGCCCATTTCCCACCACCAATGTCCCCAATTCCCTCCCCCTCCCCTAGCCTACCTAAATGGCAGGTTCTTTATCTCTTTTCTCTCTCCCTCTCTCTCCCTTCCTTCTCCTACACATTGTGGGTTGCACTACATACACTTGGAAGCCATCATGTGCATTTTGTTTGCCTGTATCTAATGCTCAGTTCTATGTTGGTATCAGCCCTTTCAACAGTTATTCACACATGTTCCCTTCTCTGTCTTACCTAACCTCTGACTCCCTCACATTTGCGGTAATTTCCACTTTTGGTAAGACCACCTGATATATTTATGTCATGCAAATAAATGCAGTCATTCTATGTCTCTCTCTTTCCTTCTGACTAATTTCACTCAAAATGATACTTTCCATGTCCATCCATTTATAGGCAAATTTCATAACTTCATTTTTCCTAACAGCTGCATAGTATTCCATTGTGTAGATGTACCACAGTTTCTTTATCCAGTCATCAGTTCTTGGGCATACTGGTTGTTTCCAGGTTCTGGCTATTGTGAATAGTGCTGCTATGAAAATAAAAGTGCGGATGGTGTTTCCGCTGTGTGTTTTTGGCTTCCCAGGGTATATTCGCAGGAGTGGTATGGCTGGGTCAAAAGGGAGCTCAATTTCTAGTCTTTGGAGTAATGTCCATATTGTTTTCCAGAAAGGTTGTACAAGTCGAAATTCCCACCAACAATGTATGAGAGTCCCCTTTTCCCCACATCCATGCCAGCACTTGTTGCTTTTACTCTTTTGAATATGGGCCAGTCTCTGTGGTGTGAAGTGATATCTCATTGTTGTTTTGATTTGCATCTCTCTGATGATTAGTGATGATGAGCATTTTTTGATATGCCTTTTGGCCATTCGAATTTCTTCTTTGTCAAAGTTTCTGTTCATCTCTTCTCTCTCCATTTTTTTGGGGGTTGGCTGTTTTCTTCTCATATACCTGTACCAGTGCCTGATATATCCTGGATATTAACCCCTTATCAGATGGGTATTGAGTGAATATTCTTTCCCATTCTGTGTACTGTCTTTCTATCTTGGTCACTGTTTCTTTAGAGATGCAAAAGCTCTTTAGTTTCATGTAGTCCCATATGTTTATCTTTTCTTCTAGTTGCTTGGTTAATGGTGCTTCACCTTTGAAGATATCTTTAGCTTCAATGTCGTGGAGGGTTTTTCCTATATTTTCTTCAATTTACTTTATGGATTCAGGTATGATATTGAGATCTTTAATCCATTTTGATCTGATTTTTTGTGCAAGGTGTTAGACACAGGTCTAAATTCATTTTTTACATGTAGCTGTCCAGTTTTCCCAGCACCACTTGTTGAAGAGGCTTTCCCTTACTCCAGTTTGGACTCTTTGCATCTTTATCAAAGATTAACTGATCATGTCTTTGAGGGTGGGTGTCAGGATACTCAATTCTATTCCATAGATCCACAGATCTGTTTTTATTCCAGTGCCATGATGTTTTAATTACTGCTGCTTAGTAGTACAGTTTGAGGTTGGGAAAGGTGATGCCTCCCATCTTCTTTTTCCCAAGAATTGCTTCAGCTATCCGTGGGGGTTATTATTCCATACGAATTTCAGGAGTGTTTGGTCAATTTCTTTAAAAGAATGTCATGGGTATCTTTATAGGAAACGCATTGAATCTGTACAAAGCTCTAGGGAGTATTACCATCTTGACAATGTTAATTCTCCCCATCCATGAGCAGGGAATGTGCTTCCATTTCCTCGTGTCCTCTTTTACTTTTTTGAAGCAGTGTCTTGTAGTTCTCTTTTGCATAGATCCTTTACACACTTGGTTAAGCTGATTCCTAGGTATTTGATTTTCTGTGGTACAATTGTGAATGGAATTGATTTCTTAATATCCCTTTCTTCTCTTTCGTTATTTGTGTATAGGAAAGCCACCTACTTTTGGGTATTGATTTTGTATCCTGCCACTCTACTATACATATCTATTGTTTCTAAGAGTTTTTGGGTCGAGAGTTTAGGGTTGTCTAAGTATAATAACATGTCATCTGCAAATAATTATAGCTTGATTTCTTCCTTGCCTATCTGGATACCCTTAATGTCCTTTTCTTCTCTGATTGCTATGGCGAAGTACTTCTAGTACTATATTGAATAAAAGAGGTGAGAGAGGGCAACCTTGTCTTGTCCCTGATCAAAGAGGGAAGGCTTTCAATTTTTCCCCATTGAGAATGATGCTCGCTGTGGGCTTTTGGTAGTTGGCTGTAACTATCTTGAGGAAAGTCCCTTCAATTCCCATTTTCTGGAGGGTTTTAATCATGAATGGGTGCTGGATCTTGTCAAATGCTTTCTCAGCGTCTATTGATAGGATCATATTTTTTTTTTTCTCTTATTGATATGATGTATTATCTTATTTGATTTGCAAATGTTGAACCATCCTTGCATTCCCGGGATGAATCCTACTTGGTCATGATGTATGATCTTTTTGATGAGTCTTTGGATTCTGTTTGCTAGTAATTTGTTGAAGATCTTAGCATTTGTGTTCATCAAGGAGATTGGTCTGTAATTTTCCTTCTTTGTGTTGTCTCTCCTTGCTTTGGGTGTCAGGGTGATGTGTGCCTCGTAGAAGCTGTTTGGGAGTGTTTCTGTTTCTTCTATTTCCTAGAAGAGCTTGAACAGGACAGGCAGTAGGTGCTCCTTAAAGGTTTGGTAGAATTCACTAGAGAATCTGTCTGGACCTGGGCTTTTGTGTTTGGGTAGACTTTTAATTACTGTTTCAATTTCCTCATTGGTGATAGGCTTATTCAGGTATTGGAGGTCTTCTTGTTTCAATCGTGGGAGGTTATAGGACTTCAGGAATTTATCCATTTCTTCTAGGTTCTCATGTTTCTGGCATACAAGTTCTCAAAGTAATCTTTGATGATCTTTTGGGTTTCTGTCTTTTCTGTTGTGATGTTACCATTTTCATTTCTGATTCTGTTTATTTGGGCTCTCTCTTCCCCTGTCCTTACAAGTCTTGCCAGTGGCTTGTCGATCTTGTTTAATTTTTTCAAAGAACTAGCTCTTGGTTTCATTAATCTTTTGGATTGTTTTTTTTTGGTTTCCAGCTCATTGATTTCCTCCCTAAGTTTCACTATTTCCTTTCTTCTGCCTGGGTTGGGCTTCTTTTGTTGGTCTTTTTCTAATATTTTCAGCTAAGAGGTCAGGTTATTTATGTGGGCCCTTTCTTCTTTCCTTATGAATGCTTGCAGAGCTATGAACTTTCCTCTTAACACAGCTTTTGCTGTGTCCCACAAGTTCTGATAGTTGGTATCTTTATTATCATTTGTTTCTAGGAATCTTTGGATTTCCTGTTTGATTTCTTCTATGACCCATTTGTTGTTCAGCAGTGAGCTGTTCAGTTTCCAGGTGTTTGATTTGACTCCCTGCTTCTGTGTATGGTTAACTACTATTTTCAGTGCATCATGATCTGAATAGATAGTCGACACAATTTCTATCATTTTTCTTTTGTTGAGGTATGGTTTGTGGCTCAGTATATGGTCTATCTTGGAGAATGTTCAATTTGCACTGGAAAAAATGTGTTCAGCTTTTTTGGGATGAAAAGCCCTGTGTATATCTACCAGCTCTCTTTCTTCCATTTCTTCCTTCAGGGCCAATATTTCCTTGGTGAGTTTCTGTCTTGTTGATCTATCCATCGTTGATAGAGCAGTGTTGAAGTCTCCAACTATTATGTGCTGCTGTTAATGTCTTCTTTGAGGTCTATTAATAGTCGTTTTAAGTATTTGCTGGCCCCCGTTTGGCGCATATATGTTTAGTCGTGTGATGTCTTCCTGGTATACATACCCCTTAATTATTAAGAAATGGCCTTCATTGTCCCTTTTAACCTTTTTCAGCCTGAAGTCTATATTGTCAGACACGAGTATGGCCACACCCAACCTTTTGGAGGGGTTGTTTGGGTGGAGAATGGTCTTCCAGCCTTTGACTTTGGATCTGTGTTTGCTCTGATTATTCAGATATGTTTCTTGTAGGCAGCAGAAGGTTGGATTCAGTTTTTGAATCCATTTTGCCACCCTGTGTCTAATTGGTGCATTTAGACCGTTGACATTGAGAGATATTATTGTCATTGGATTTTGTGCCATCTTTCTGTTTAAACTTGTGGTTTTGGTTTGTCTTATTTTACAATAGACCCTTCAATCCATCTTTTAAAGTTGGTTGTGAGTCTATGAATTTCCTGAGTTGCTGTTTATCCATGAAGTTGTGTATCTTTCCTTCACATTTGAAAGTAAGTCTAGCAGGCTAAAGAATTCTTAGTGAAGCCTGCAGTTCATTGAGTCTTTTCACAATATCCCACCATTGTTTTCGGGCTTAGAGTGTTTCATCTGAGAAGTCTGCTGTAAATCTCAGGGATGCTCCTTTGTATGTGATTTCCTTCTTTGATCTTGTTGCTTTCAGTATTCTATCTCTGTCTATCGTTTTTGTCATTTTAATAAGGATGTGTCTTGGAGTATTCTTATTGAGGTTTCTTTTAGCTGGTATCCTACGGGCCTCCTGTATCTGGGAGGATGCTTTCTTCAGTTCAGGGAACTTCTCAGCGATGATAGCTTTGGCAGTTTCTTCTTCATCAAGGTTTTCTTCTTGCCCTACTGGGACCCCAATGATGCATATGTTGTTCCTTTTGGCTTCATCCCTATTTTCTCTGGTAGTCTGTTCATTGATTGTAAGTCTTTTCTCCCAACTTCTGCTGTTGTTCTACAGAATCTCTGAACCTCGTCTTCGAGATCACTAATTCTTTCTTCAGTAGCTGTTACTCTGCTTTGGAGGCCTTCCCCTGTGTTTTCAGTTCACTTACCTCATTTTTAACAACTGTCATTTCTGCTTGTACTTTGGTCTGAAATTTACTCAATTCTGCTCTCATGTCCTCTTGTATTTTATTGACTTTGTATTCCATTGTTTCTTTGTGTTCCTTGTGAATCTTTAACAGTTCCTTCCAAAATTCCTTTTCAGAGAGGTTATATAGCTCATCGTTATTGCTTGACTCATCTGTATTAGTGACTTCAATCGTAGAGCTTGAAGGAATTCTGCGTTGCTTTACCACAATGACTATTGTAGGTTGAAAATGTGTGTTCTGGGTGGCTAGTCAATAGAGTTAGTAGGTGCCTGTATTACTTTGCAGTAGGGATGTATAGCAAAGAATGTAGGGGCAAATGCTTAGTCGTATCTCAGGTAGATAGATATTACTTCGGCGCTCTGCGCGGTTTTGAATTTTGGGGGTATTGGTGGGTGGTTCTGGAGTCAGGGGGTCAGTGTGGAGGTAGTCCAGTGGAAGATCCAAAGAAGCTGGGTGTGGCTTGTCCCCTTCTCAAAGTTCCAGCCCCTTATCCTGGAAAGGGGGTGCCTCGGGGCCTGCCTGCTGTGGGAAAACACCTGGTGGGGAGAGCGGGAGCTGCTGAGCGTTGGGGTGGATGGCGGCAGGAGGGTGGTCAGAAGAAGCTGGGTGTGACTTGGTACCCTTCTCAAAGGTCCTCCGGGCCTGCCTGCTGCAGGAACGCACCTGGTGTGGGAGAGCAGGGAGCTGCTGGGCATCAGGGCGGATGGCGCCAGGAGGGTGGTCTGAAGAAGGTGGGTGCAGCTTGGTCCCCCTTCTCAAAGTTCCTTGGGGTCTGCCCGCTGCAGGAACGCACCTGGTGGGGAGAGCGGGGAGCTGCTGGACTGGAGAGGATTTTTAAGTGCTATTTATAAGGGATGTAAAGTAAAAATTTTTTTCTACTCCTAAAGTTTAACGAAGTGAAATCCAGCCATTTACAAGGACAGATTTAGAATGTATTGTGCTTAATAAAATAATTCAGTTAGAGAAACACAAATATTTTAATACTTTCATTCACATATGACATACAACAAAATAAAGCAAAAAAAACCCTTTTTAGACTGTAAGATTAAATTAATGGTGAAGGATTAAGGCAACTGGATAAATTTGATAAAAGGAGACAATTGTATGACAAAAGATTAATTTAGACATTTAGTCACGAACATAAGTGTTATTATATACATAAGCTGATTTATACTCATACACTCCTGAGCCTTGTGTAATGTTACAACACAAGGCTATTTCAATAGTTTTAATTAAATAAAGAAACTTGGCAATTTAACAAAAAATTTCTTGTCATTAAACATTTTCTTTCTTACTTTTTTAAACTTGTAAAATGGCACGACATTATATTTAGTGTTACTTATTTTTGCTTATGATTCAACGCTTGCTTTTCAAGATGTTGCAGGTGTGGCTGAAGTACCTGGCTGTGTCGGCAGGTGGCATACAGGAAACAGGTTTGTCTACACCCAGGGCTCTGCCACGTGGGCCCTGGATGATTGATGGTCTGACACAGAAAAGACTGCACCCCTGGGATGAACCCAGAGCCATGGCAGAACCTGATAAGCTACCCATGGTGTATTCGATATGCCAAAAACAGTAACAATAATGGACCTCATTCCCAACAAATGGAAACGTTACTGGTGCCCACTAGAGCAAATTGATGAACAATAAGAAGACAGGTGATGATTCAACTCCATGTACTTTTGACATGATTTCTAATAAATGTGTAAAACAAATAAATACGTTTTTTAAAAAATAAATAAAAATATGTTCTGTTGAAACTAATCAATTGCAGTTAGCTCATATTAACATTTCTAGTCAAGTATATGAAGCAATAGCTTTCAGCATCTACTGAAATTTGTGAATTTATTTTCTTTTTTTTTAAGCAACTATTTTGGAAAAGTATATGTGTGTTCACAAGGTGATGGAGCTTAAGAGACTGCTAAAAAGAAAGATGTTTCAAGTTCAGCCTAAGTTGTTGACACTGCTGAAGTATATAAACTTTCTGTATATTCTTAGAATCATCAGCAAAATCTGCTACCCACAAAAAGTCTCTTGTGGAGCAAAGGATTTATTTTGCTTGTTTATTGTAGAAACTTGTGAAGTCTGAATACTTCATTTAAAATGTGTTATGGAGCTGCAAATAACCTGGGCTCTTGCAGCCTGTGTTTGGGCTCATACTGGAATGTGACTGCAAAATAATCAGACTAATACAGCAAAAATAGATAAGAATTTGAGCTGATCTTACACAAATCTTTAAAGATAGTAGAGCCAACTTGACATTTGTTTTATAGAAAAAAAATCAAAATGATTGTTTAAGGCCAGAGAGATAATAGACAGGTTACATTACTTACTTTGCACATGGCTGACCATCATTTGATCCCCAGCATCACATTTGGTCTATCCCATGAGTACTTTCAGGACATTCAACCAGGAATAAACCCTGAGCACCACCATGTGTTACCCAGAATCATAAAACAAAACTAAACAAACAAAAAAAATCATTATCTGGCTAATATCTCTCTGCCTTGGAAAGCCTTCCAAAGCTAGCTATATTTTAAGTGAAAAAAAAACATGCTGTATGAATCAAAGGTCACGACATTGTGTTTGAATTTCTTTTCTAAGACTACCATGAAAAAATATTGTTTCATCTGCTTTCCATACAACATTAACACTAGTTTACCATGGCCGGAGTGACAGTACAGCAGGCAGGGCATTTGCCTTGCACTCAGCCAATTCGGGTTCAATCACCGGCATCCCATATGTTCCCTGAGCACTGCCAGAAGCAATTCCTGAGTGTGGATCCAGGAGTAACCCCTCAGCATTGCAGCGTGTGAGCAAAAAAGCAAACGATAAAACTCATTTAATTTAATTTTACAGAAAGGAAAGGGATAAGTAGGGGGAACAACTGGGGTCAGGCTTTGGTTGTACTGGTGATCTGGTAAACCATTACATACAAAACACAGACTCAACAACACTAAAGCCATGAGATGTACGCTGCAAACACAGAGCTTTGTAATGTGCCTGTCAAGGTGGCAGGTGGCACAGGAGGATGGAGCATGGCAACAATGTGAGGGAAGCTGACACTGGTGGTGGCATTGGTGTTAAAACTTTATATGCCTATCACTCAACTATGAGTAATTTTGTCAGTCACAGTTCTTTGAAAAAAATTTAAATCTCTCCTATGATTTTATATGTAACATATAGTTTTCAGTATATTTCCCTCATGTCTCATTTTCCTTTCTTATTCCTAGACTCTTAGCAAAATACACACTACTCTCATTTGTTTTCTTCAGACTCATTTTTATGTTTCATGCAACCTGACATTCATGTTTATCTCTCCTCTTTAGTACTCATCCAAGTCAAAGACAGTATCTTTGCTCTCATTTTATTTTACTGTCCTCACCTAATCATACTCTTAGCTATAATGGTTCGCTAAAGC
Organism: Cryptotis parvus; assembly: GCA_021461705.1. Lineage (NCBI taxonomy): Eukaryota > Metazoa > Chordata > Mammalia > Eulipotyphla > Soricidae > Cryptotis > Cryptotis parvus. Next base: position 76,414 of record JAJIBD010025838.1, on the reverse strand, counting down.
TACAGACTGATACATACTTACACATGTTCTTTTTCTTAAAACAATTATTGAAGTTTTGTTGGGGGAAAGCCTCCTTATTTTGCCTGCCCATGATATTTTTGCCAGTAGTATTTTATTTTTAATTTTTTATTATATCGCCATGCAATATACAATTGAAAAGATGTTCATGATTAGGTTTCAATCATACATTTTTCCAGCACCTGCCCCCTCTACCAGTGCCCTATTCCCACCACCAATGTCTCCAATTCCTATTTCCTCCCCCTCCCCAGCCTGCTTCTATAACAGGCACTATTCCTCTTCTTACCTTATCTTCTCTCTCTCTCTCTCTCTCTCTCTCTCTCTCTCTCTCTCTCTCTCTCTCTCTCTCTCTCTCACTCACACATCTCACACATTGTGGTTTGCCCTACATACATTTAGGGATTATTGTGTAAATCCCTTTGTGTACATTCAATGTTTAATTATAGTGTGGCATTAACATTTCCCACAATTAGTAGAGCACTAGTATATATTTATATCCCACTAATGAATGCAGTCATTCTATCTGTCCTTTGCCTTCTAATTTCACTCAGCATGATAATCTCCATGTCCATCTATTTGCATGTAAATTCCATGACTTTGTCTTTTCTGACAGCTGCATTTTCCATTGTGCAGTATTGTATTCCATTGTGAAGATATGCCATTCTGTAGATGTACCATTGTGTAGATGTACCATTGTGTAGTTGTACCATAGTTTCTTTAGCCAGTCTTCTGTTCTCAGGCATTCAGGTTGTTTCCAAATTCTGGCTATTGTGAATAGAGCTGCAATGAACATCAAAGTGCAGATAGTGTTTCTTAGTGTTTCTTCTGTGTGTTTTTGGGTCTTCAGGGTATATTCCCAGGAGTGGAATTTTGGGCCAAATGGGAGCTCCATATCTGGTTTTTGGAGTCCAAAATCTAGATATTGTCCATATTGTTTCTAGTAGTATTTTTAAAGCAATGTCCATATGGTTTCTAGTAGTTTTTTTTTAAAGTAGGCCAAATCATAATTTTTAATATTTTATTTAAATATTTTCATCCTTGGGCCAGGGTGATAATGCAAAGGGTAGGGCATTTGCCTTGCATAAGACCAACCCAGGTTCGATCCGTGGAATCCCATACAATCCTCGGAGCACTGCCAGGAGTAATTTCTGAGGACAGATCTAGGAGTAACTCCAGAGCATAGCCAGGTGTGGCCCAAAAAAGCAATAAATAAACAAACAAATGAACGAATGAATAAATGAGAGAATGAATGAATGAATGAATGAATGAAGAAATAAATGAGTAAATAAATAAATAAACAAACAGATTTTCACCCTTTTCTAAATTAGGCTATCATTATTTTACAATAGTACAGAATTTCAGGGATATAAACTTCAGATTTCAACATGTATATAGGATTTAGTACCCTCATCATTAGAGTTCCAGCATCAAGCCACCATCAAGCAGACACTTTCACCAATTCTTATTTCTCTTCCCTTTACTCCAATAACTACAACAGTTTTTATAGGCATCTTGTACTCCCAGCCTCCTTTGATGCTGCCTGAGTCGGCCTTGTGCACCATCACACGGTGCCACTGGAGCAGCAGTACCTCTGGCAGCTAGAGGGACACCACGCCTGGCTCTTGCAGCACTGTTGAGCTGTGCAGGCTCAGCCCCCCATGCCAGTCCTGGAGCGCAGTTCCAGCAGTCCAGTGCATGGGATACACCTATTTGATGCCAACTTTGCCTCCAAGTCCCTGGGTAGTCGCACTAGCTGGGCCCATTTCGACCCAGTGCCCAGGGCAGAGGGAAACAGGTGCCCCTGCTTGAGCAAATCAACCAAAAAAATCGTGATGCCAAATGATCAAGTGAACTGCAATAGTTACTGTTGACTCCGTTATGTCATTTTTTACCTGTTTTCTTGCTTTCAATAGTTATATTCTATTGAAGTACATGGCTGCCCAGAGCCTCTTCATCTTGCCTGGAGTTACCTCCTTAAGGCCACTTTGTAGATAATGGGCAGAAAACAGTTTGATATGTGGCAGTATATCTTACCATGTATTCTATGTTAACTGGTATAAATATGTTCTCTCATGATACCACAATCATCACAGGACTAGATAGATTTTACCAGTATATTTACCTCACCACGTTGGATCTCTAAATAATTAGACCAGAGAGAAATGCTGTTTGCCTCCAAGCAAGCAAGGATGGCTCTCTAATAAGTTTAAAGGCTAATATACAATACAACTATGAAGCAAAAATGAGAATTTTGTGAAGGCTTAGAGAAATAAATACCTGGCTGTAGAATATCCATTGGCACAGATTCCAGGGCTCTGCCCCATGGGCCCTGGATGGTTGATGGTCTGACATAGAAAAAGACTGGGCCTATTGGGCCCCTGGGATGAACCCAGAGCCCCAGCAGAGCTTGGCAAGCTACCGATGATATATTCAATATGCCCAAAACAGTAACAATAATGGACCTCATTCCCAACAAATGGAAATGTTACTGGTGCCCACTAAAGCAAATTGATGAAAAACAGAAGACAAGTGATAATTCAACTCCATGTACTTTTTGTACATGATTTCTAATAAATGTGTAAAAGTGATAAATAGTTTTTAAAAAAAATAAAAGCATGTTCTATTGAAACTGATCAATTGCAGTTAGCTCATATTAAGATTTCTAATGAAGTATATGAAGCAACAGCTTTCAGTACCTACCATGAAATTTGTGAATGTATTTTCTTTTTTTTTTAAGTAATTATTTTGTCTCCAATGAATGGAGACATTACTGGTGCCTACTCGAGCGTTTCAATGAACAACGGGAAGAAAAGTGACAAGTGACAGATACACACCTTTGTATTCTGGGATACAGAATATCTCAGATGCCCCCTCCCCCCCATCTACCAACAACCTGCAGCCTTGATTGGGCAACATTAACATTTCAATTGAACTAGGTGAGGTCCTGGAAGAAGTTACCTGAGGGGGATTGGCCCTAACTGCTTCCCATTGTTGTGGGCAGTCTGGGCTGAAAAATTATAAAAAGCTGTACACTTTTTGCCATTTTGCTTTTTGATTTTTTGCCTCCTCCTCTGCTCTCCCCACCATTCTCTTCCCTGTTGGGCCTTAGCACGTGATGATAGCCATCTTGGTCTAGGATGCTAAACCTACACGTGGCTGGGGTCCAGCCAGGAACCTAAAGTCTGTGGTTTTCCTATTGTTAGATTGTATACCAGAACTTGTGAGAGTAAAGCCTTTTGAAAGTTTCCTGGATTCTCGCATTTTTTTCTTCATCCCCTGGCTGCAGATCCCCTAGTGCAGAAAGGGGATCCCTGACCCTGATCCTGATTTTGTAGGGTGCCCAGTGTACCCTGACAAGTAGAGGTCCCACTGAAATTCCTGTTTCTGCTCCCAGATTTTTCAGGGTGCCCAGCATACCCTGACAATATTCCACACATAAAATTATGCCATCTAGTAATCTTCTTTTGTTTCTAACTAATTTCACACAGTATATTCACCCAAGTTCCATATACTTTCCCCCAAAAGAATATTTTAATATTAAGGGAAAGCAACATTCCTAAAAAAAATATATGCCACATCTTTATCTTTAGTCATTTAGGCTGCTTTTCTAGTTTGTTTATTGTGAACAATATTTCTATACTAATTAAATATTTTTGTGTGTTATCTAAATGTAGGTGAAAATAATCATCTTTTATTTAATAATTTTCATGAGATGAACTCTGAACTTTTAGGTCATTTTCCCTACCCTGAAAAAAGACTTTTTTCCCTTGAGCAACTTTATACAGTTTGGAGACATCTTGTGTAAGAGTTATTACAGGAATTTAGTATCTAGTATCTAGTATAAGAGTCTACACACTTCTCCTTTTTTTTGACTATTGTATAGAGTTGAACATAAGACCAGTAAGTTACAGGAACTATTTCAGCATTAACTTGAACTCAGAGTCCTGTGAAAAAGAATATGACCAGAAATAACATAGGGACATAGTTGATGAGGGTTTGAACTGATCTTATGAAACACATATTTATACATGTATCACTTGTGTCACTTGTATCACTTGTCTTCCCGTTGTTCATTGGTTTGCTCAAGTGGGCACTATATCATTGGTTTGCTCAAGTGGGAGTAACATCTCCATACATCCTGTCACATGCTAATGTAGCCCAAGGAACATAAGCCCCTCTCACTCCAGGATCATAAAGAGCCTCAAACCATTCTATCAGGTCATGGGAATGAGGCCTATAATTGTTAGTGGTATTTGGCATATCAAGTACAACATGGGTAGCTTTCCAGGCTCTGCCATGCTGGTGGGGTACTCTTGTAGTCGCCTCTCAGGTATATACATGTATATACATAAATAAATATATATTTTAAATATATAAAGTATAGTTTTTGAGTGATATAGGCAGTAAATTATAGAATTTAAGGGCAGAGTTTGAAGAATAAAATAATATGTATTTTTTATTCTTTTATTTCATTTAAAACTGACATTCTTTTTTTTTTCAGTAGAATCAGATAGGAGCAATTATAGTGTTTCAAGCCCTAATCACACAGAAATGCTAATCATAAATCATGGAACTACAATTGTCTTGTTTAAACTGCCCTCTGAAAAGGAACAGGTAAGGATTATCGTACCTGGAGATGAAAACTGATATTCTTTTTTAATGATTATTTGCAGGATAATATGCCACAAACATCATACCTTGCAATAACTTACATGCCAAACAGGAAGAATTTCCTAAAGCAAGTGATGTCACTATAATTTTTTACCTTTGACAGTATCCAGTAATTAAATATACCATTAAACACTGAATACATGGGTGGATGGATGACTGGATAAGTTAAAATATAACAAATATTTAAACTAGACTATAACAAAGCAGAAGAAACATTCAGCAAAAGAATATGGAAGAAAATATGTTAATTGAAGAGGAAAACTATAAGCATAGCTCATAAACTGGGAACTTGTGGTGCTATATTTGAGGCAGGACATATAACACAATTTGGATGAATATCAAGTATGTGGGAAGAAATAGAATAAGTAAATCTAGTAGGGGAATCCAGGCCAAAAAAAAAGTCGCAGAGCTGATATCAGCTGCTGCAAATCCATATGTAGTAACAGCTGTTAAAATACTGAAATCTCCCTCATTAGTTGGCAAATAATATGAGTAACTTAAATAAGCAATATCAATTGGTAATAAAATTCTAATATGACTTCAATTGCTTGTTGAATGAATAATGTAAATCCACTAATATTTCAAGCCATTACAACAGTCTTCATTTATAGACATGAAGACATCAAAGCGATTTCTAACCATGTCTGCAACTCTGGCTCTCTGTCCAGGCAAGGTCATCAGCCGACATGACCACCTTCACCTTTGTTGAAGATTGTGCCGCATGACACAGTCACCAGATTATCATCATTTTGATGACACTGATGCTTTTGTTTTTATTTCCCATTCTCTTGGTTATTGTGAATTCTTATGAAGTCATGCACATGCAGATTCTAATTCTTGAGTAGGCTGATAGTGTGTTAAACATTTACATAAATAAATGTTTGAGACAATCATTAGAATAAATAGGAAAGTACAAGTATATTTATGGCTTTCCTTATAAGTATCAAGTGATTAATGCATGAGATGTAAAGAGAGTGCCGTTAGTATGGGTCTCCAGGCTTCACTGTAGATGTACTAAGGGTGGACCTAACGACAGTTAAATGATCTCTTGTATCTACATGATTCCTGTCTTTCAAGCCTGTTACTAATGTTGGGATTCAGCAGGGTCCCCAAGAGATATAATAAATTGCAAGGGAAAATCGCCAGCCATAAATCTGACCTCTGGTGAGGTTTTTCTCCCCCCTAAGAATGAAATATCTCTATAGAGCTAAAAGGCATATTCGGAAATTCAAAGCACCTGCAGTATACTTGAGGATTTTTCTGTTCTCTGGTAGACTAAATATTAAACTAGACAAAACATATTTAAAAAATAAAACTTTGATCCACAGCTTGCAGAAATTTCCCAGGACATTACCCTTTTATTATAATAAGTTACAAGGGAAAGCAGCCTGTCTCTAGGAACAATTGGAAATAACTTAGACATCCATCAGTCCAAATGGTCAGGACTTTAATAATGAATGAAAGCTTTTCAAATTTCTATTTGCAGATAAGACCAACCAAAGAAAGCCAACTGCACACTCCTAACCAACCACGTAGGATGAGATACCCTACTTCTAATTAGTCTATCCAGTTTCCCAATGCATGCCAACTTCCTACTGTAGAGAAATACCTGAATCTTTCCCTATAAACTATAAAATTTGTTCCTCTTCTGCCTGACTTGGAATCTCTGCCAATGTGTAAATTAAGGTGATTAGCTCCCATGCTGAGTCTGAGAAAATAGATTTTATTTGCATTGATTAGTCTATGTTTATTTCTGTATCTTAATCCACAATATTCTTGATTACTTTTATATGGCCCATTATTAAGCTATAATAGAATACTATGCAGCTGTAAGAAATGACATCATGCAGTTCATTGCAATGTTGATAAAGCTGGAGGTATCAGTTTAAATAAAGTTAGTCAGAGGGAAAGAATGAATGCCAGATGATTTCCTTAATCTGTGGAATATAGAGATAAAACAAGGGAACAGATGGTATCAAAGAATGATGAACCCTAGGCCTTATATTGCAAATTTATAAATGGACAGTGGGATAAAAGGGGAAGAAAATCACAGTAGATGTGACAAAGGGTTTATTTGGTTATGTGCACATTCTTGGCCACGTCAGTGGTAGTGCTGTGCAGAAAGTTTGCACATAAATTCCATTGTAACAACCTAAAATATAATCATATAAATAAAAGAATAATAAATTACGTGTCGTTATATTTGGAAAGGTATTTGGTTCTGGATTTGAATTTTATGTTAGTCCATCAAATAGATTGGATAGGTTTTAGGATTAGTCATCTATGTACTTGGAAAAATTCTTGGTGCAAAGTGCAGGTCATTACAGGAGAAGAACATCCCCCTGCAGCTAAGCTCCCATGGAGAAATAGGTTAGTTGTGTATCTTTTGCAAACATTTTCTAAATAGTCCACTTTTCAGCCTTTTGTACAGTCAAAATTATAGCTAAAAATGTTTATCTAAAAAAAAACTTCCTATGGTTTTTTGTATTTTGAAATATTCCACATCAAAATACCCAAAAAATACTCATGGCTCTCTCAAGAATGGTTCTATATATTAATTAGCATGGAGTTTAGGTATTTCAATATAAGAATCACTTAGGTTAGCGTATATTATTCATTTTTATTAATACTAAAGACTTCTAAAATGAAATATTTATACAGTTTAAAATAAACTACAGCATAATTCTAATATATGCTGTTAATGTTGCAGAATTAAATTTAATTGCAAAATTGATAAATTCTTTTATCTTACAATGATAGACTTCCTGATAGAGGAACATGACTAAGGTTATTATTTCTCCCTCTTAGGAGTCTGGACTATTTCTTATCTCTATTTTCAGTTGTCTTTTAAATGTGTTGAAGTTGTATATGCAAGAGAATATGAATGAATGTACTAAGCAGTATTTTCAAGAACAAAAAGATCCGGAAAGATTAAAGGAATTCTACATTATTTTGTCAAATGAATGAAAGGGAAACAACTAAATGCCAGATAATATCACCAAAAGCAATCAGTCAGCTATACCAGTTAGAGACACACTGCAGAAAGATTCTTATAACAATACACTGTTTATAAATTCCCTGCCTTTAAAGCAAGTAGTTCATTATTTAATAGAAGAAATAGGTCGCATAATTTATTTGAAAAAACTGAGCAGTGAATTAGTGAAATCATAGTAGTCATAAATTAAGAGCCCAATGAAAGGATTATAAAACTAACAAGACCCCAGATCAATATGCTCTCACATAAGCACAAGCTAGGATTCTAAGAGGAATCAATCTCAACAAGACTCAATATTGAAAAGGCTCTTCTCAGTGTGCCCGTGGAAGCATCTTCCAGTTAGTGTCTTCTACGTAGAGGAACTCTGATCAGTCAAAGACCTGTGGGCCTATGGTGTGTAACCATTACTTTCAAGAAAAAAAGAAGTCACTGTGTTTCTCTCATTCTTTGTTGAAGAAGCAGTCACTATTCTTCCCTTTTTTTATGACCTAGAACAATGTAATTTGTGAAGTATTTTCCAGGAGTAAATCTGTCAGTAGGCATGTCTTCCCTATCAGGAAAAAATCATCTTTTCTACTCTCAAGGTAAAAAGGTCATTCCCTTACCCTAGGTAGTCATCCCTTTTCTCTTTTAGGTCACCCAGGTCTCTTAGCACTGGATATATATGCTTACTTTACAAACATTCTTCACATGTTATTAAATTGATTTTTCATTTCTCAATCTCTCTATGTTGTTTTGATAACTGATCTAATTCAAGATCCCAGAAGGGTTGAAGATTTTCCCATGTGCCCTGACAATACCTTTGTTAGAATTTTTTGCCTAGAAAAAAATTTAAAGTCTATGAGTCTACCCTATTTTGACTTAAAGAAGACAGAGATAAAGAAAGAGCCGATGGAAGTCTTGACACATTGTTTTAACCCTGACCAACGTAGAACTATGACATGATCCTAAATTGAAGGCATTATTAAGAAATAACTTTATGAGTCTCACCCCTGAATTGTTATAAAGAAGCTGTTGACAGCTTCATTCCAAGAATTACTCAATGTCTTCTTTACTCAGGGGAGAAATTCCTTTGTTCTCAACACCAGGAATAGTTGTGCTGCTCTGAAACAACTGGCTCCTCTAATCCAGTGGACAGTAAAGAGTATAACTGATTGCTTCTCTCTTCTCTGGGTTGGCACCAAAAGGCTTAGATCCAAATTTATGGCCTTCCTCCAGCAAGTGGACAGAACTGTACACCATGTGTTCTTTTTATACTAAATTCATCTTGTTTTTCCTACCCTTAGTGTTCCTATGTTCTGATTTTCTCACCTACTTATCTATTCATTTTGCCTCATCTGTTTGTAATCTAACAGTTTTATAAATGATCTGGAAATCCTTCGAGAATATTGTGCTGTGTCAGTGACTATCTAGGTGACTGGATACAATCAGTTAAAGTTAAATAGATCATTACTTTGATGGCTTCTGCACTTACTTTTCGTTTCTAGAGAAACACATCTACAAGTTCACCTAGAAACTACCCACTGATTAAAAAACGAAACTGAAATCTCCATGGAATCTTATTGTGCCCCAGGCCCTTTAGTACAAGGTGACGACTGTTCCTTGACCGCTCACTGAATTATGATAATTCTTTGCTCATCTTCTTTTCTATAAGTTACCCATGGATGAAGGAGGGAAGGAAAAAAGGAGGGATGGAGGGGGTGAGGCAGGAAGGCAGGAAGGCAGGCAGGCAGGCAGGCAGGCAGGAAGAAAGGAAGGAAGGAAGGAAGGAAGGAAGGAAGGAAGGAAGGAAGGAAGGAAGGAAGGAAGGAAAAGGAAGGAAGGAACGAAGGAACGAAGGAACGAAGGAAGGAAGGAAGGAAGGAAGGAAGGAACGAAGGAACGAAGGAACGAAGGAACGAAGGAAGGAAGGAGGAAGAAGATATTGCACCATAGGAGAGAATGTAGTTCAACTCAAACAGGATCAGTATTTGGGATTTATGGGGAGTTGAATAGGGGGGACCCCTCCCAGCAGTGTTCAAGAAACCCTGGACCCTCCAAACAATATTAGTGGGCAGTTCAACATAAAATACATGAGGTTACAGGTTTTTTTTCTTAGGCCCTGGGGGGTACCAGGGATTATCCAGATCACCCCAGTGATGCTCAACAGCCTCCAGGCCACCCCCTCTAATGCTGAGAGAGCCATGGATGCCAGTGACTGTTCCAGGGAAGCTGATGCAAACATCTTTAACCCTGTACTAACTCTCTAATCCCAGGAAGAATAATTTGTCATGTTCCTTTTATTTATAACCAGAGATCAGAAAACAGTCTAAAAATGATTTTTATTCTCCTACTTTGTTTTATTTAACCAGCAGTTTCCTGCTTCTTCTATATTCTATATTTCTATATTTCTATAGCATCCACAATAACTTGTGCTAAATTGCACTATTGTAGAAAAGGTACCTAAAATATGACATGAGCAATATTTTGAAGGAGAATCTAGCACCATCTCTTCACAAAGGAGATTAAGGTCAAGCCCTTTTCTGTCTGATTTGAAAGTCCCAGCTGGGAAGGTGTTTCTGAACCCGCCAGACTTGATGCTCCCTCATTTCCTTTGCTTTACCCGGAGGAAGGCTCATTGCAGCAGCAGGGTCTCGGGTGGTGCTTGCAGTTGTCCCAATAGCGTCTGGACACAGGGAAGATGCGCTGGGAAGAACCGCACCTCATTTTACCTGGGTGGTTTGCTGGGCGCCTTCCCTGATACTCTAGAAACAGAGTGAGACTTAATTAAAAGCAAAGCCTTTATGAGGATGCTTTTGGTGGCTGTGTGGGAAGAGCCGATGAACCCGGGGAGGCTGGTGAGTAGGCGGGCTCAGATCACAGCTCTCTGGGCGCAGGCTGAGCCTACGCGTTTATTAAGGCTGGAAGAATCCCTCAACAGGCTGGCTGTGTGTTTCATGGCACTTCCTTGCCTGAGGTCAGGAAGACCTTTCTCTTTCCCAAATTAGGTAAACTGTGACCGCTAGAGACTGTCTTTTGAAACCTTTCCAGAAAGTTTTCCTCACGCAACTTCATGAAAATTGAAGATTGCTCGTCTCTCCTTTAGAACCAAGAAGCGCGCCAGTGGAGGACTTGGGAACAGCACAGCGTCTGCTGCTGTGACAGCTACGACAAGTTAGACGCAGTTTTCCTCTCCTCTTTCTGATCTGTTTTTGAGCCTGCAACATCGTTCTCATTCCTTCCAGTCTTTCCTATTTCTGAGTCAAAAAACCTGCTTTGAGGTCCTCCCCTGACTGAATACAGTAGGACTACCCACCCCCTGAGAAAGCACCTTGAATAAGCCTCAAACTTGTGGGTGAGATTTCAAATAGATTGGATTTAACCCCAGGGCTAGTTTTAACATATGAAAAAGATAGTTTCCTCCAAAGGTAACTTTGGTTCATCAAAAGGAAGATTATCCTGGGTGAGCTTGGACAAAGAGACCCCTGAAACAAATAGAAAGGAGTCCTTTCTGAACTGGAGAATCAAAGGGAGAGAACCAACCTGCTGGTTTTCAGAAACAAATTGCCTTGTTTTGAACACAGCCACATAGCAGAAAACCACAGGCAGCCTCTGGCAGTCAAGCAACAGCCACAAATATACATTCTGCCAACAACTACATGCCTTGGACCCCAGGTCTTAGATGAGAGCATAGCTGAGAAGGCAACCTTGGATTTAGCCAGGTGAGAAACTGAGAGTGGTTGGAGGGCCCAGAGGGACCCTCACTCTTCCCCAATCTTCCCCCACTCTTCCCCCCACTCTTCTCCCCACTCTTCCCCCTTCCCCAGCTCTTCCCCCAATCTTCCCCCCCATTCTTCTCCCCACTCTTCCCCCACTCTTCTCCCCTCTTCCATGGCGGTGTTGGGGCCGATGGCAGAGGGCAGGAAGCTCACGTCCAGAGTGGATGCCGATGCATTGGTCTCTGTGTCCCGGGGGTCTTTGGAGCTGAAGGAATCCATCTCGGCAGCCCCTGCCTCGCCGCGGAGGTCTGCGCTGTCCCTCTGGCATGAGACAGGATATATGGAGATGTTACTGGTGCCTGATAGAGCAAATCGATGATGAGCGGGAAGACAATGATACAGTGATACAAATTAAAATGAATACTATAGTTTGTAGTAATTTTTGCTGAATGTGAGATTCACTACAGTTCATAGCCAGAGAAAGCAAAGCTCGAAGAGATGAGGCGAAGACTTTGCCCACCGGTGGGGACAAATATGAGGTAGGCTGCATGTGGAGGGTGGGGGGGTTGACGGGGGAGAGAATGAAACATACCTGCACTTGTCTTCAGAAATATGAGATAATAAACAAGTGTTGTTTGAAAATAGCTTAACTTGAAAGACTGGAAGAGCTACTTGTGATGTGGAATCTAATAAAGTCCCCGATAATTTATGGTCCTCTGAACACCACCTGGAGTTAACCAGAACTAGTAGTCCCTGAGCACCATCAGGTGTGGCCCAAGACCCTAAAAAAATTAGTAAATGAAAATAATTTTTGATCCCTTAAGACAAACCAATATCAAAGGAACTCATAATCTCCATCCCTTCTCCTTCCTTCTTTCACTGAATAGCTCAGTCCAATTCTGCTAGAGGGTCATCTCAGCCCTCAGTGGTTCTCCTCCAGTCTCCTCCCACTGACCCTTCCCCTACTTGGCCAAGCTAAATGTTTCTCTTTTGTTCTCTTAATGCCATGATTTTTCCAAAGCCCCAAGAAAATGCTAGGCATTCCACAGGATAAAGCTGTACCCTACACTTGCACAGGCATTATTGTCTCTTTCATCGCGCTAACAGTTGCTCTCAGGATCTAAATCAGTGATGGGTAAAAGTGCTGAAGGCCAACATGAATCAGGACATTGGCACCAAAACGAACTGTTCACCACAAAACCTTCACTGCTCTGCTCCTGATAAAATGAACTGATTTTGTTCCATTTCCAGCCTCAAGGACAGCATTTTAATCTTAGATGACTATGCACATAAAGTTCTTCTTTGCTTGTTGAAGTCTTAGAGTTTTCTTGAGGGCATGTATGATAACTGAATTGCAAACTGAGTTGTTGTTTCTTTTATTTTCATGGAGTATCACTTTTTATTTAAAAGAGTAAGCAACAAACTATGGTTATTCAAGCTTTGATACTTGGAAGCTATTTTTATCCTCACAAACCAACCAAGATAGCCTGTCACTTAAAGGAGATAATTGCCTGTATTTACTAATGATAAATTTTGTCTCTTGTAAACATGCATCTAGAACCATGAATTTAACATTATTGCAATTTTTAAAGACATTTTGATGAGTCATTAGAACTGATCAGTAATAATAATGAAAACTTTACAATATTATATGCCAAAAAGTTGAAAATTTGGCTTAGATCGAATCTTCTGAGCAACTGTTGAACTATGTTACAAAATCTTAAACTAGGACGAGAACAATAGTACTGTGGCTAGGGCGCTTGCCTTGCATGCAGCCAACCTAGTTTTAACCCCTACATCTCATAAGGGTTCCCAAGCACTGCCTGGAGTAATTTCTCAGTGCAGGGTCAAGAATAACTCCTGAGCTTAGCCAGGTGTGACTCCCCCACCCAAAGAAAAAGTCAACTATAAAGTTAAATATTTTAAAATACAAAATACACCCATGAAAGTCAATGCAAAATTACCTTTAAAAGTTCAATGATACTGTTTCAAATACCTCATTGCCAATAACTTTTCACTATCACTATCACTATCACTATCACTATCTTCCCGTTCATCATCTATTTGCTCGAGTGGGCACCAGTAATATCTCCATATGTCCTGTCTCATGCTAGTAGAGCCCAAGGGCATCTGCTTGCTTCAGGAACATAAAAGAGCCTCAGACAATTATATTAGGTCATGGGAATGACCTAATATAATTGTTACTGGTATTTGGCATATCAAATACGACACGGGCAGCTTGCCAGGCTTGCCATGTGGGTATCATACTCTTGTAGTCACCTCTAAATACAGCATTTATTGAGCAGGGCTGTAATAGGCCAATAACTCTTAAGAAAAAAAATGGCTAGGTTAACTTCAAATTGTTATTAAAAAAGAATATACAGAATTATATGAAAGTGTTATTGATATACATTTTTCTTTTGTGGTCTCCTATTTGTATGCAGACAGATTTTCCTCTTATATTTCAAACAAAAACAATTGCAGTATAATGAATATATATGTATATACAAGAATCAGATTGCTTATTACCAGTATAAATATTAAAAATATTTCCAAAAATATAAAGTAATGCTATTCTTTCATTTGGAAAACACAATTTTTTTGGTATACTATACATTTTTTTTTTGCTTTTTGGGTCACACCCAGCTATGCTCAGGGGTTACTCCTGGCTCTTCACTCAGGAATTACTCCTGGCAGTGCTCGGGGACCATATGGGATGCCAGGAATCGAACCCGGGCTGGCACAGGCCGGCCGCGCAAGGCAAATGCCCTACCCGCTGAACTATCGCTCCAGCCCCTATACTATACATTTCTAAAAGTAGATTTAATGGGTTTGTTATATTTAAATTTATCAATAAATGATTTCTATTTTTAGTATAATTTCTAATTAGTAGGTTGATGGTTACAAATTACAGAAAATATATCTCTGTGGAGTCCCCTATTTTTTATAGGGACCATGTCTATAGTGATATTGGAGTTCTGGAAGACCATTCCCAGTGATGCTCAAGGAGATGTGTGGTACCGGGAATGAACTTGGCTTTGCACATACAAAGCATCTGCTCCATCACATAAGTCACAGTCTAGACATTATTCATAAATTTTTTAAAGTGTAAAGTGGTGCTGAGCCCATAATGCTTGAGAACTACTGTCCTATACACCTAACCAGGGATCTATATTATATTAAAATGACACTTCTGTAAGCTTGTATTTATATGTGGACTGTGAATCACTGATGGATGACAATTGATGTGTCATTGTATCCAAAGTCCTAAGAATAAAATATAATATATAGCAGTCAGTTATATATTTGCTGTGAAATTTTAAGGTCACAATCCCTTTCCTCAATTAATGAACAATATTTTCAGAGAGCTAAGATATATATGCCCAAATTATATATTGTATAATATGTATGCCCAAATTATATATTGTATAGGAAATGATATAGGAAATGTGTATATTCTGCTTTTCTTTCATTAAAGTGTCAGATGTTTTAAAAATGGAAGAACACTTAGAATTTGTGAAGACTAAATATCAAAAACACCCTAATAATTTCTGTAAAATAAGACTATTAGACAATTCTGGGTAGCTACATATTTATTTCAAGAAATTATGACAAAAAGTTCCTATTAATTAGAACTACTTGGAATAGTTGACTGCATTGTTTCAGCACATGTAAATGGAAAACGATCTTAATTTAAGCTATAAGAACTGAAATACTACTGCCTATAAAAGCATGCTGGGATGCTAGAAATATCCAACCATGACAAAATTAAAGACAAAATTCTCTTGTGAATAAATACCTTTATATAGGGGGAAAAATAGAACATAATTTGAAGTTACCTGTAAATACTGAGCTTGAAAGGAAAAAGCAAGTGTTGCTAGGAGACAAGTGCAAAACAGGTTTTTCTTGTGAAAAGCAGTTTATCTCCTTAATGTATTATTTTTCTTTTTTTATTGCTTTAATAGGCGTTATTTAATATTAGAGGCATGACTTGGGTTCCTGCTGAACAAATTAATATTTTGCTAAAAGATACCAACTAAAGGAGTCTTGGACATCATATGATTTGTATTCACAAGAACTATCTTGTCCCTAAATTTGCAGCAGTAAACCAGCACATAGTCCCAAATAACTATAACAGGTGTTTTCCAGGCCACCAGCCAAGAGTCATGGTGGGGGTCACACAGAAACAGAAGGACAGCAATTGGTGACTTAGCTCTACCAGCTGGCTCCCTGGAATGCAGTACCTCCAAATACCTTCCTCCAGTTCAGGAAAAATACCCTGGGTGCCCTACACCTGCCAATCTTCCCAACAACTGGCTCCTGATCCCCCATTCTGCAACAACTCCAGAGAACATGACTGTCTCCACCAGCCCTTGGGAAGATCCTGTGATACACTTAACTTTACTCTCTGGTCATTTCTGGTTTCAGTGTCCCAAAGTTGAAGGATGAAAGGAAGTTTAAAAGCAGCTCTTGGTTCATTTTTTTCTACCTGTTTATTTAACTTTTTTGTATTGTTTTACTCTTTTCGTTTTTAAATATCTCTACTTTTCAAAGGACTACTTGTATAAACGATCAAAGTGCATAGCACAGTACTCTTACAAAAGGATTTGATTCCAGTTTCAATTCATGGGTTTCTCAGATTTCTCACTGTTTTGTGTGTCTCCAAGACATTTATTGTAGTCCTAACTTGCAATGTGGTTATAGTTTGATTGAGGACCTTTAAGGAGGTATTAAAGTCAAATAAGTAATAGTGGGATTTAATGAGATAGGACTGTTATCCTTATAAGAGAAAGAGACACCGTGGTTTGTGCACATAGAGAACAGGCCTGGTGAGAACACACCAAAAATGAAGCTATCAATAAGCCAAATAAAATATCTTTACCAGAAGTCAACCCTGCTAACTCTTTAATGATATATTATGATCAAATATTATGAACATATATTATGACAGCTCTATGAAATCAATATACTCGCTGAATGACTGCAAAACGATGACTATATATAAAGGAAAGCCAACACTGGCACTGCACAGTTCCCAAGTACTCTCCGGCGTAGCCCTGGTGGACCCTGCAGAGTACTGCTAGGTCTCAGCAGCACCTCATCTCTGGCAAGAAAAACTAAATGCCTGAGAATTTGTCTGCCACACCTACAGAAGACTGAAAGTTAGCTCATTTAATTTTAGTAATTTTGCTGAACTCAGTGGAAATAAAGAGAAGATGCAATATTTTAACTCTCAAAACATAGAGCAAAAATTTTTTAATCATGAGGCAAAGGCAATAGAAATTAAGCAGTTTTGATATCTGAAGAGCAAAATTGTAGAAACTGATACAAGTTTGCTTTGAGGGAATAAGAGAGTGGGAGGAAAGAGAAATAGAAAGAAGGGCATGAATAACAAACAAAATTAAAACAGTTTTTACTTTTGTCATGCATTCTAAGAGCCTGCCTCAGGCTTGGTCATTTACTTATCATGTGGCCTTACATAAGTGACTTTTCCTCTGGGCTCTCTGAATTAACTCAACTATAAAATGAATATAATAACAGCCTTCCAGCATGTCTTTTGTAAGGATGAATGAAAACAATGCAGTTAAACACTTATCCAAGGCCTGCTATAAAGTGAACCCAACCTTAATTTGCTCTGTAGTGTTTGTACAGATCATCCATCAGAGAGAACAGTTACTAAGTGCCAAAAACTGTTTCAGACATATATTTGTACATTTTCTCCCATTAGGGTGAAAGGTGCCTCTCCATAACTTGGAGGAGCTATGGACAGTTCCATTTCCCAAGAGAAATGGTGCTTCACCTGATCACTTCTGTGAAAATAAAAATGCTAAATATATTTTCAAATACAGATTTGTCAATACTAAAATATCTGCATACATGAAGAACTAAGGGAAACATGGCTTTTACACTGTCATGGGCCCTGGCCAGCAGCCCCGGTACGAATGAGGGAGACCTAGATCTTGCCCAACTTCATCACTGCAGAAAGAGGAGAGGGATGGACTTGGGAGAAACTTTGCCTTGCCGCTGCTACTGCTGAGAAAGGAAAGAAAGAAAGACACTGACGCAGTGGGGAGTTCTGGATAGCACTACTCAATGTACTGAGCACAATTCTAAGCATTTTATACAATATTTGGGTGGAGGGATTACAAGCACAAATCACATGGCATTTGCAAGCTCCTGGGCCATTGCAGCAGAACACAATCACAGATTTAGTATTTGCAAGGTAACATTTGCAAGGTTTACTTAACACTCTGGTCAGAGGTCAGAAGACCAGGCACATTCTGCCTCACCTTAGCTCAGATATACACAGATGTTTTGGGTGTAACCATATTGACAGAGTCCATTTCTAAGTCCTGTCCTTAGGGCCTTGAGGTGAGGGCCTTACACTAGCAGCTCAGAACCCAACATTACACCTCTTATAATCTCTCTCTAAACCAGTTCAAATTTTTACCATTACACACCTGCATCTAGGAACATCTATTTGAAATTCATCTATAAACCTAAATGGTCAGGGAAGGTGGAAACTCTGTACCTACCTGTAAAGAACAGAAATCTTTGACCAGAGTATACAGCAGGTAGGGTATTTGCTGTGTACATGGACAACTTGGGTTCCATTCCCAGCAGCCCAGATCCCCTATGTCCACTTAGTTGTCACTCTTGATCTCAAAGCCATAGTCATCCCTGAAAACTGCCAGGTGTGACCAAAAACAAAATCATATGTTGTATACATTTGAATTTGGATTCAAATTTACACTTTGAAAGCTAGGGAAACCAAAGGAAACAATAAATATAGGAGATGGAGATGCAGTGTTAGGAAAGAAATACAATTAGGGGTGTGTGTGTGTGTGTGTGTGTGTGTGTGTGTGTGTGTGTGAGAGAGAGAGAGAGACAGAGACAGAGAGAGAGACACACAGAGAGAGTGCGCGCGCACACACACAATTTTAACTTTCAGAGCATCTGCATCTTTTGAATAAAAAAATTTATTTTCCCTCATAATTCCTTATTCCCTTGCAGCAAGCCGACCTTACTACAATTTTACCTTATCAGCATGCTCTTCATTTACTCCAAAAACTGATTCTCTTGTGGTGGTACCCAGTTGCAGCTCTACTATAATTCTCAAACTAATCTGATGCAGATCAGAGTTACACATTAAAGACCTGCCTTACACCATGTTCGTATAAAATGAGTTTAAAGTTCTCTTGCTTCAGTCCTTTGCATAAGGATTATACAGTCCTTTGCATATAGTTTAATGCTAAATACTGTTTTAATTCTAAGGGAAGAAATAGTGTTCACCTCCCCTTCTTAAAGATTGAAGTCACAGCTAACAATTTCTGCTGTGGCCTGAACACAAATCTACATTTGCATTGCATCGTCTATAAAAACAGATAAATAGTGAAGAGACTCCAAATGATTAAGACACTGCAAGATATGGGAAGATTAAAACTGCTGCTTAATTATAGAATTTCTATCTAAAATTTCAGTACTTCATTGAAATCTGAAATTGTACTTAATGCATAAGGAGTGGCTGATTTTAATGTCTGATTTTTAAATATTTTTTATTCAATCAAGCCTAAACTAAAGATGTTTTGATAAATGAGTGTGAGAAACTCGAGCATCCTTTCTTGTTAAAATAATCAGACTAAAACTTTCTTGTAGTTTGAGTAACTCTAGTCATGAAATGCCACTAGAGTTTCCTATTGTTTGAGATATCAAAAATCTTGGAGAAATTTTCTTTAGGTTGTCCACACCAGGATAAAAATAACCCTGCTAAAATAGCAATAGCAATTAAACCAAAAAATGCATTGAGCAGAAGTACTTATATTTATCCCTTCTTTTATCCTGGGAGACAAATCATTCATTCAATATAATAAAAGGCTATTTTTATTGCAAATAAAAATAACAGCACTGGGCTGAACAATAATACAACAAGGACACTTGCCTTGCACTCTGTAGACCCGGATTTGATCCCTGATACCCCATATGATCCCTTGAATGCCAACAGGAGTTATCAAATAGTAACAAATATTAACAGATCCAGGAGTAAGCCCTGAACACTGCCAGATGTGGCCAAAAACACCAAATAAATAAAAACACCATTTCTATCTCTATACTATTTTAATAAAATTAAATATGATAGTAAATTTAAATATTTAAAAGTAAACACTCATGCTTGATGTTATCATTTACTTGTATCAATTGTCTTCCCTTTGTTCATCGATTTGCTTGAGCGGGTGGCAGTAACGTCTCCATTCATTGGGAATGAGGTCCATTTTGTTACTGTTTTTGGCATATCAAATATTCCACGGTAGTTTGCCAGGCTCTGCCGTGGCTCTGGGTTCATCCCAGGGGACCCAGTCTTTTTCTATGTTAGACCAACAACCATCCAGTGCCCATGGGGCAGAGCCCTTGGTGTGGACAAGTCTGTTTCCTGTCTGCCACCTGCTGACACAGCCGGGCACCACAGCCACACCTGCAACACCTCAAGGGGCAGGTGGCAGGAAATGTTATCATTACTAATAGATTTTAAACCTAATGGTTCATCAAAATGAATCATTTCCACAATAAAATTTTTTTTCACAAGGATTATTATATAATCAAAAGTATTAATGGAAAATTCTGAAATACAAAAAAATCACAATATAATTAATTTTACCTGACTAGAGGTTGATAAGTGTTTGTGCATCACTAGAGTAGCTACTTATAAACTTGTACCTTAAATAAATGTGTATACTATTCAGTTATCTTTATAAAATCTTATATTAAACTCAACCATTAATAACTGATGGTTCTGAGAATAAAACACTGGTTTTTAACCATTATAATAATTAAAATGATAGCTTTATTAGATATTGAATTCAACATTCATTTCCTCAGATCATAATCAAACTTTTAGAGGATGGCATATTCAGCTTACAATGCTGAAAATAAAAATAATTCTATACAATAAAGAGGATTTTGAAACTCCAGCCTCATAAAAACCATCAGCTAATGTTTTAAACTTCAGGTTTTGGAATGTGTTCCTTTCCTCATGCCTAATAAACTAACATAGCATTGTTCAAATATGAGTCATAAATTGAGTAAAATGCAGTAATATAATAAAATTTGATCAACTTGCTGATTCATTTCAACTCCCCTTCATTTTCAGTAGTTCATCATAAGAAACATTCATCACATACCAAATGACACTGCACTATATGTACCCTTACTGAATAGAAACATAACTGCATCATTTACTTGACATAATCAACTCTGTTTCTCTGCCTACAGGAGAGAGGAATTGCTCTTTGCAAGAAAGGAGAGCCAGACCTAGGCCTTAAGCAGGGTTTACAGGTCTTCGTCCTGTCTCACAGAAAAACTTTTTAGGACTAGATGAACATGAACTAAAAACAGATTTTATTCAGAGACTTTTAGGAAGGGGAGAAGGGAGAGAAAGAGAGAGATGGAGCAACTCATTCAAGAGCAAATGTGGGCTTCCCGAGGTGGAGAGAGCTCCATACACGCCTCAAGTGGTTGAGATGCAGGCAACACATGTGCTCAGTAACCAGTGCACAAGCAGCACATGGGCTCAGGCAGCACACCCATGCCCTCCCTATGTTCAAGGTCGCCTTTGTAAGCTTTCTCCAACCTGCTGCCATGTGGGACTTCTATCTACCTAGGGAAAATTCCAGTGTTAAGGTGGTTGCCAAGGGGACTGAATTGGGAATGGTCAATGGTCCTCGCTGAAATCCCTTTCCTGGCCTTTGTTCCTGCTACAACTTCTTGTGAAAGGGAGTGGAGCCTTATTCTGATCTCTTGCAACCAAGTGAAATCTTATCAGGCCTTAGTTCCGGTGGCCACAAGGTGCTCCTGACAGCCTGAGGGCTATGTGGTCTTACTACTCCCTAAAAACCCCATTTTCATGGGTGCCCTTTCCTATCCACCTGCCTGCTTACGTCAATACTTGCATATCAATTATGAAATTGATAACGTATAAAATATTGAAATTTTGCTTAGGGCTAAGGAGAAAGAAAATGAAGGAAACAAAATAGATCTAGAACTAACAAGAGTGAGAAGAAACAGGTCATATCTGATACCCTGATCTTTTTCTAACCTCGCAAGAAATAATAAGTGTGAATTTCTCTAGGGTTGAGAAACCCAGAGACTGTGTGCATGCATGTGTGTGTGTGTGTGTGTGTGTTTGTGTACACTGCACTGTACAAGAGTCTAGCCAAATGAGAATGTCAAGCTTACTGAAATAAATCAATGTTTCACCTCCTCCAGCAACCTCCCGAACAAATGTGTTCTGAAAGATATTAAAACTCATAACCCCAAGAAGTGGTAGGCTTATGTTGGTCAAGGTAATTACAGAACTAATTTTGTTGTATCTTGAGGAATGCCTTCAGCCTGGTAATCTATTGGCATGGCAAAAAATGCTATCAGTGAAACAAAAACAACTTTCCAACTTTCTCTAATATCCTTGAAATTATTCTCTCTCTTATGAAACCACAGAATCTTATCATTGATGATCAATATTTAAAAGAAATAAACTGCTTATATGACATGGATATCCCAATTCTATGTAAAATAGATACATTGAATTATGGGAGCAGATGCATAGATGTTGTTCCACAGATACCTTAGATCACTGGATCTATCGCATCTGTTATCAAATTGCTTAGGCAGCTTTTGTAAAAGTACAGTCATGAAGTACCAAGGTACAAAATTAAGCAGGCGAAAGCTTGGAAGCATAGCTGAGAAGTGACATTTTAGCAAAGAAATAAAGTAAGTTAGAAAGTAAGCTAAGGGATAGCTAAGAAAAGTACTAGCAGATGAAACAGTTCATCCAACAGTCCTGGGGTAAGGATGTGACCATTCTGTATTTAAGGAAAAATAAAGGAGACAGTGTGTGCAGAACTGAGTAAAAGCTAAAAAAAAAAGGATAGGAGATAAAGGCTAAAAAATAATGAGGACCCTTGTAGGTCAACACATAGACTTTGCCTTTTTACTCAGAGATTTTTGAGCAGAAGATTTTATCTGATCAGAGCAATAGTGCTCTGAATGCTCTGTTGAAAACAGACTGAAAAGAAATTAAAAGAGAAGTGAGGAGACTCCTTGGAAACCTATTGACACTTCCAGCCACTATGGTCTACAGTAGGATGGTTGCCAGAGATGGGGAACGTGGGCATAGTCTAGATATCTTTTTCAGGCAGAAGCCGCAGGATTTGCTGGTCGACTGAAAATAGGAGTTGGAAAGAGAAAAAAAGGGGGTCAATTGTGTCTTTAAGGTCTGAGCCAGTTTCACAAATGAAATTCCTTTAAAGGCTAGAAAAGGGACAAGTTGCAGCAGGAAGAAATACTTAGAGCCCAATTTCGAACACTCTGTCTTTGAGGAGCTTATTAAAATCCAAATTGAAAAGTTGAGCAGGCTGTTATATTAGAGTTTAGGGATACATCTGTGTGAAAACATAATGTTTGATTTCATCGACATATGGAGAGTACTTAAAGTCTTGAGTCAGGATGGTGTCTCCAAGGGATGGAATTAACTGGAGAGATGTCATCCACAGGCTAAGCCCAGGGTTACTACATTTGATGGTCGAGCCCCTGCTGTACTTGTGGTATTTCTGGGCTTCAGCTAAAGCTTTTGCTGGACTCCCACTAAAAGAAGACTGGTATAAAGCTGACTTGACTGGTACTACAATTGTCGAACTTAAAGCAATATTATCATATTGCTGGTTAGAAGAGGATAATTGAAAGAAAACCTTAAGGCACCCCCCTGCTTTATCCCTTCTGTATTTCAAACCAACTTTTCCGAAAATACTCTGGAAAGACACATCCAACTGCCTCTAACTGAATTCTGATTAGAGTCAGGGTGCCTCCATTCCTCCCTTCAGCCCCGCCAGCCACATGCCTCGGGTATGCTTCAGGGCTGCTCCTCCTAACTATGGATAATTCCATCCAGGATAGAAGGATGGCTTGAGTCAAGGAGAAAAGGGAGACTTGTCAGGAAGCTCTTAAGCAAAATTTCTTGACTCAAGGGACAGACAGAGATGGGCATATTCCGTCCTCCTTTGGATTTGTGATGGGAACACGGAACTCGATCAGGCAACCATGCTGCACAAATGATGAACAGCCCTGAGAATTCACCTAAGAGGTTAGCATAGAATCATGGAGCTTAAAACCAAAACCTAATCCAGCCTGATTTAAAAAAAAAAGGTTCAAAGTTCAGAGTAAGTCCTGGTCAGCATCTGGAACCTGGATTCCCGGCTTTCAGCCTGGGGTTCTTCTGCACCCCTCAGCCTCCTCAACAGGAAAACTTTACAGCACTTACTGTGCACATATTAGTCAGGCCATCGCTCCCTCAAGAACTTTTAATGGGTGTTTCACCATCTGCTATAAATATGACTTTGAATAAACAGGCAAGAAGCCTTTGACAGTGTTACTCAGAGTCTCACTTTGTCTATCAGCGGAGAGAAGATCAAAGGCGCTGGTGCAGGCAGACAGAATACAAGTGAAGTGTGTGCCTTGTTAAGAATTCAAACTCTGAGTTTTCAAGGGAAATTAAAAAGTAGATTGTGCCCTCAGTCTGTGCGTGTTATTTTTTGCTTATATCACCAGAAGCTGTTTACTCATACCAATCAGGAGTCTCAAACCAACAAACATAACCATGGGGAGAAGATCAAAACACACGGAGGTGGGGAAAAGCTGCAAAATATATCCTATAACATTTGGATAGATTGGAAAGTTGCTTGGAGTTAGGAAGGAGATGAGACAGCATTGGTGCAGGCTGGATACGGTAGACAGTGAATATTTTTAATTGTATGCAAACTGTGGGTGAGTTGGAGGGAATTACCATATGGAGAACTCTCATCTCCCACAAGAAGAATAATGAACACTGAAACCCTGTTTTTATGCCAGAAATTGAAATTTATAATAATTCACTGTATTCATATGATTCTATATATTCAATTTAAGGCCTGCATATGTGAATATACCACATATCCATAAATATATGTGGTAAGTTCTAACTTCTCTAGCTACGTTCATTTTAAAGAGACACAGAGAAGTCAAGTAACTTGCCCAACACCTCAAGGCAGCAGAGCTGACTAGAATCTATGGAGCTGATCTTTATGTGGAACCGCTTCATTCTTGTTGGCACACAAAAAGGCCCTTCTTAAACTGGACCTTTTCTCATCACCACTTCTCATCACCCCCCAGAATTCTTCCTTCTGAGTATCTTCTGCCCTGTCACATTGGGCCTATCAGCACTGTCTACACAGCATGCTGACTGTTGTCTTCAGAGATAAGTGTGTGCTGCACTGCAACTTGATTACCTCATACTTAAGTTTTGGATCCATTTCAAAGGTCTCTATTTCCGGAACTTTCCCCCACTCTGCCATGCTCCTGGGCTTATGAGTACCCACAGTTACTGCCATCATGCACTCTTGTCTGGAACAGCCCTTCTCTTATGGCATTGCTATGGGTGGCTTGGTAAAGTGGGGAGCAAGGATGGTAGCCTTGGGGAAACCATGCTGGGCCTACTTTGGTGATCTGGGGAAGGTCTGGCCTGGGTCAGGACTGTAAAGATGGATCCAAGTGCCTAAAGGGCACAGATACTCCATCCCAGAGGCTCAATGAAGCAGATGTCAAGCCATACTAAAAGCTCCTTTTTTCTGCAGAGTGGGAGCAGGTCCTCAGAGTTCTCAGAGAACTGTGGGTGCAGGGTGAACTGAGGACCTGATCTTTGTAGGAAAGGAATGTGCTCACCTCAGCTGAGGCATTCCATGTCTGTTGCCTTAGCTGAAAAAAAAGGATTTCAAAATGAAGGCAAATAGTGAAGCCAATTGGTTTTAATTGAGAGAAATTTAGAGAAATATGATGAGAGAGAAAGAAAGAGAGATACATGTTCAAGTGAGAACATTGGCTTCTCCAGAGAAGAAAAGGCAAAGAACTAATGGCCTTTGGGAGACGGTTATAAGCAGTTTCTCCTACCTGCTGGTCTGAAGTTCTCTGTCACCATGGACTCTTGATGGTCCTTTCATATTCATATCATGACTTTCAGATTCTCCAGAAGCTTCTCCTTTTCTGAAGGCCTTCACCTATCCTTGTGTGTTATCTCAGCTTTTCCATCTCAGGATCTGTATCTTAAAGAGATGTGGTTCTCATGCCTTTAGACTACTTTAAACTGGCTTTCTATAAATGTCTTCTTAAATTTCATTAATTCCTCAAGTCATTACTATCTGCAATCACTTTTTGCATTTTTCTTCCTATGTGACTCTGATTTGTTGTTGAAAAGGTGACATCGGACACACTTCTACATGCCCAGCACTTAGAAGAGCACCCCAAACACATTAGCAGCTCAGCAGCTGCTTGACAAATGAATGAACAAAAGATGCATACATATTTTGAATGGGCCAAACAGCTGGAACACTTGGTGTCTGTTCATTAGAATTAGACATTACAATTAGTTAGAATTAGAATTAATTGGAATTAGAATTAGAAAGAATCTACATCAAATTGGCTTTAAAATGTTGTATGTAGAGAAGTACCTATTGGGCAGATGACAAGTTTCAAAAAGAAAGCATTAAGGGTCCAGAG
The DNA here is from genome assembly GCA_021461705.1 of Cryptotis parvus. Classification (NCBI taxonomy): domain Eukaryota; kingdom Metazoa; phylum Chordata; class Mammalia; order Eulipotyphla; family Soricidae; genus Cryptotis; species Cryptotis parvus. Next base: position 50,458 of record JAJIBD010025838.1, on the reverse strand, counting down.
AGACGCCTCAACTGACTGGAATTCAGGTTTTACAAGCCGGAGGTCTGGGTTCAACTCCCCCCCAGTCCTACCCCCATACAGTATATCCTGAGCACTGGTATGTGAGAACCCAAAACAAACAAACAAAGGAAAACTCACCTAACAAACAATCTAAGCACAGGTCAAAAATCCAGGATATATGCCCAACTAAGGCACTCTAGGGGCCTTGGCAAACCCCTAACTATCTTCCACATTCATGACTTTTTGTCTAGCCTAGTATACAGTCAACAATGTCTCCTGCCTCCAGCACCTTTTCCAAAAGCTACACAGTTCTGGGATCCATTGAACTACCTGCTCCCAAAACTGAGAAATTTGATCATGGCAAACAAAGCTGAAAGATGCTGCTCACTAAGACTGCAATAAAGAAGACTGCTTTTTCTGCTTTCCGGTAATTTTAGTGACTAATATTGTCCCATGCTTGATCAACAATGAAAAGTCAATCATTTCCCAGGGATGGAACCAATAGCTTTTATAGTTTTTTTTTCTCTGCTTTGAGTGACTTTTCTCTAGATGACTTCAGAAGTTCTACTCTTCAAATTCTATTTTTCAAATTTTTTAATTCAAAAATTCATCTTTTTTAATTTTTTTTCAAAAAAGTTGACACGGACATTTAAATTGTTTTATGGTAGTTTGTTTCATTATACTAATTTCACTATGGAAGGCATCTCAAGGTTATAAATAGCTTTGCAACCTCACAGATTAAATGTTCTTGGGTTTGGTAGTGTAGGAAGGAAGCCTATGCTCCATGTAAATAGTGGAGAAAAGGTAACTGCAAATCAGTTAATGCAATTAACTGATTACCTTTTGCTTTCCATAGAATTTATCAATAGGTGAAATACCTTAAAATTGCTAGGAAGTTTTCTTTATGCAACTGGAATATCTCCTAAAACAGTTGGCACAGATATTTTTTGACACATCTCTTGGATATTAACTACACAGAGACACTGACATAAGTAGGCGTTTATACTCCCTAATATTTCTCCTTACTATTTAATGACTCCCTTTTTTTGAAAGTCATTTGTGCTAAAGCATGATGACTTCCGCCATTTTACAATTATGGACGGTCATCTGTCCTTTATGCCAGTCCACGACCAACACTTATAACCAAGGTGAAAGAGCAGTGAGTGGGGTTCAATCTGCCGTACCTGTAGATTGATACTGACGCATGCACTGGTGGTTGAAGAACACTATTCTAAAGTGATCCTTCTTTATTTAGACAAATATTCCTATTTTTTCTTTCTTCTAAGCATTTTACAAGAATGATACTTTTTATGTCAGAGAGACACAAGGCACTCAATCAGAAATAGATATTAATAAAATACTCAAGAATTTACAAAAAATTGAAATGTAAAAAACCACCTAGGAGATACAAATCTCACAGAGAAGCAAAATTTTTCAGAACTGTAATTGGATAGAATTCCACATATAATGTAAGAAAATTTTCATATGAAAACATTTCTCTTCTGTGGGTGCCATGAAGCAGCTGTTCATGGGATGGGAAGGCTATTTAGAAGAGTGATGTGAAGCTTTAATTAAAGCCCGTCTGCTGTTTCACTCTTCCTGGCTATTAAACACAGTTTGTATTATTAACATAATGCTTGGAAATAGAATGGCCTTCGGGTTTTGTTTGTTGGCATATAAACCCACTACATTGTTTCTTACATTATAGCTTCACTACACTGTTCTCTCCCTATCCTCTTCCAACCAATCTCAATGCTGAATATAGAGGCAAGTTCAAATTTATAAACTGATGAGTCAATGATTATTGAACAAATGACATTACAATGATTAATAGGTTGAGTCTGTACCTTCCCCACAAAAACTAAACTTGTCATTCACCACATCTCAGAAGTGTAACTACATTTCAGGTGAATGAAAACCATATTAACCAAAGTGAACTCTGAGAAATGCTGCCTTAAGTGCTCAGGAAAATCAAAATTTGTTTGTTAAACATACTGATTATATCCTTTCTCTTCCTGTTTTCTATGAAAAAAAAATACTGCAAGTTAAAATCTATAAAAAGTTCTTAAGGTTTTCTACCATTAAATATGTGTTCAAACTGCTTTTCACCTTTGAAGAAACATTGAAAAAAGCTGAAATCAAAATGACAAATATGCTCCTTGCTCTCCCTGTGTCCAGCCATTCATGAGGCATCTGGGAGGCATGGCAGGTTCTAGCCCTGGCCCACCACCCCAGCAGAGCCTCACAACAAGCCAGATGACCCCCACTCCACAGGGGGCCACCATTTTCCACATTCGGACTTCCCTCTAGTCAGAACTCCACCCAGCAGACCAGCCCATCACAGCCAGGATCATGGGCACCCACCCTGCAGCAGTTTTTTTTTCTTAATCCGACCCAGGTATCTGGTCCAGAGACTCTCAGACATGGGGCAGAGCTGCTCCTTGCTCTCCCTGTGCCCAGCCGTTCATGAGGCACCTGGGAGACATGACAAATATATATATATATATATATATGTGTGTGTGTGTGTGTGTGTGTGTGTGTGTGTGTGTGTGTGTGTGTATAATTACCAGAAAATATATAGGCTAAATGATCATAGAATATCTATCTGCAATATTCTAACATTAATAAAAGATTACTCATGTGTGACTATATAAACATGAACATTTTCAAATACAAGACTTTATACATGGGGTCTAGAGAGATAGTACAGTGGGTAGGGGGCTTGCTTGCACATGGTCTACCCAGGTTCTATGCCCACCACTTCACATAGTCCACCTAACTCATCAGGATTGATCCCTGACAGTAGAGCCAGAAGTAAGCCCTGTGCACCACCAGGTGTGGCCCAAAAAAACACACATTAAAAAAGAAAAAAATGAAAAAAATTTTATACAGAAAGAAAATTATAAAATTTTAGAAAGTTTTCATATTCTTCCTATAGGGAGAACATCCTATAAAATTAGAAAAGGATATAACCATAGTTCACAGAACTAAAGAGAGAAATGACCATTAACTATTTTTTTTTCATTTTTATTACTATTTTACGAGCTCTAGCTAAGTAATAATATGCCAATAGTCTTTTATCAGATTTGAAACCACTTTTTAAAATACTATATTTGGTATTGAAGCGCAGATACTGGAGTACTGTTTTGCCCTTCCAGCTAAAAATAAAATTAAGCTTCTTTTCCAAAAGCCATGGCTTTTTTTTTTTTTGCACATTAGTTCAACTTCAGCGTAATATATGGTTTTCTGTATAATCTTTATTATGGTTATGATTATAACCAAAAGTATAAAATTCTGATATCTGTGGGGACAGATAAACTGTATAGAAGTTAATGTGATTGCCTGCAGGTGATTAACTCTGACCCTATCCCATTGAGTGCCCGGTACTTCCAGGAGGAATTCTTGAGCATAGAGTGAAGAATAAGTCCTGAGAACTACTGAATATATATGGCCTAATCCTCACCAACCCCTTCAACTCTAAATTGATACTAGAAAATAATTAATAAACAAAATGGTATAGTTGAAGTAATGTACAGGGGCCGGAGTGATAGTCCAGAGGGTAGGGTGTTTGTATTGCATGCGGTTGACCCAGGTTCAATCCCCAGCATCCCATATGGTCCCTGAGCACCGCCAGGAGTAATTCCTGAGTGCAGAGAGAAGAGTTACCCCTGAGCATCACTGGGTAGACCCAAAAAAGCAAAAAAAAAAAAAAAAAAAGTACAGTATTCAATGATGTTCTAAAAATTTCCCTTAATATAGTATTTAAGTATGTAAATACCCAGAATATAATCACTTGTATGATTTGTATCACTTGTCTTCCCATTGTTCATCAGTTTGCTCAAGCAGGCACCAGTAACATCTCCATTCATCCCTGTCACTTGCTAGTATAGCCCAAAGGCCTCTACTTGCTCTAGGAAAATGAAGAGCCTCAAACCATTCGTTCAGGTCATGAGAATGAGGTCAATTATTATTACTGGTTTTAGCTTATCAAATGCGACAGGGGTAGCTTTCCAGGCTCTGCCATGTGGGTGCTCTCAATTATTGCATTTACTAATTTACCACATGACCACAAAGCAGTCACACGCAATGGGCGATAGCAGCTCTGCCCTGTCTGTGTCTCTGCTTCACCGCCAGCAGCTCGGGAGCAGATCATGGGCAGGTCCACAAGGCCTCCTGAACAGGACAGAGGGGCGGAAAAAAGGACCCTGCACAGATGGGTGTGGCCCAAATATCCAAAAACTTTTTAAAAAGCCAGAAACCCTCGAGGGTCCAGGATGGGAAGTTGACAGATGAAGGGTCTTCCCGAACAGCCCTGAGGAAGGGGAAGTCACAGGGTCCCAGCACCCTGGCCCCACTCTCAGTCAGCTGGGGGCAGCCCTTTCTCCTGCCTGTGCCCCTCAGTACCGGGCCCTCTGGCTGGTAGACAGCAGGCAGTCCAAACACACAAGGACAGCGATGGCTCAGTAAGGTCCCTGAGGACTGTGGGAGCTCATACAGAGGGGAAGGCTTGGGAGCCTGGGGAGAGCATCCCTGCAAAGGCAGCCTGGGAGCTCCAGGAGACAGAGAGTAGACCCCACCCCCAGAACCCAAGTGGCTGCACCAGATACCCCCTCACACTCTGGGGCCACTCTGCAGGCCATTGTGTGGCCGGGCTGGGCACATGCAGACTCAGACACGTGCGAGGCCAGGCTGGGTACACGCAGACACACAGGGCAATGCGACTGGGCAGGGTGAAACACTCAGGGCTGCAGCAGGGACCAATCATCACCCAGGAAGACCACGTGTAAGCCTGAATGCCCACTTCCAAGGGCACCGAGGCAGTGCTCAAAGCCAGAAGCTCACAGACAGCACCCCAAGGCAACAGTCCTCACCTTTCGCTCTCAGCAAAGCCTCAGTCCCCATCTGCTGCAGGCTGGGCCAGGGGCTTAGTGGAGAAAAAGGCCCGAAAGCAGAGAAGGGGGTTCACAGCCAAGAGCCTTCTGGGGAAAGGATCCAAGCGTGGCAGCAGTGAGGGCCTCCTAGCACCTCTCTCACTGAGGGCCTCAGGTGGGCAAAGGGTAGCTGCAAGGGGGCAGACTAAGGCCACTGGCACCTGGGCAGGTTCCAGGGCCCAAGAACTGCAGCCCACATGAGCGGTTTCACACTCACTGTGTCATGAAGCCCCAAGGCCCCGGAACAGCCTATGTCCAAGACCACCATGGGCCAATCTGAAGCCTTACTCAGCAGTGAGTCAAGCTGCCTTCAGCAACAAACTCCAGGCCACTAGATTCTGCACCAGGAAAAGTCGTGTGTGTGTGTGTGTGTGTGTGTGTGAATTTGTGCATGCGTGTGTGTGTTCAGAGAACGAACATTCCCTTATAAGCTTCTTAGAACACCAAGAAACAGCTAGTATAATAATCATCTCATCAAGAAGCCACTTTTGTAGCAACATAAAAATAAGCAGTTATAATCTCACTATAAAGGATGTTTTATATGTTTTATATTAAGTAAACTGGACACAATTTTGCTATTTGGCAGACATACAAGTCTCTCTCCCTGCCATCTCTCTCTCTCTCTCTCTCTCTCTCTCTCTCTCTCTCTCTCTCTCTCACACTCACACACACACACACACACACACACACACAGAGACTGTCCTGGATCCACCAAATCCACCAAATGACCCGGCACGTAGGCCTTGGAGTACCTCACTGGAGATATGCCCCCCTTTGTACATCTCTGGCCTCCCTCCACCCCTCCCACCAACAGTCTGGAGGGGTTGGTCACCTTTCTCTGACCCCCAGAGAGGTGGCGATAAGCAGGTGTGACTGGCCCCTGGACTATCTAGATCACCAGAATATAATATTAAATGGAAAAAACAGAACCATACTCATTACTTTTCAATTGCATTTTAGTAACTATGTATAGAAATAAACAGGAAAATGCCAAATGGCACAACAGGCATGTCAGATTAGAATTTTTTAAAAATCCTCTCTAAAAAAGAGATGGAGAACATGCCACGGAGGCAGGCTAGGGAAGGGTGGAGGGAATCGGCGACATTGGTGGTAGGAAATGGGCACTGGTGGATGCTGGAACACTGTATGGCTGAAATCCAAACATGAACATTTTTGTAATTGTTAAAAAAATTTTAAAAAAATATTTTAAAACTCCTCTCTAGTAACAGGAAAGAATGGTTTGTGGTCTCAAGTAGAAAACTGACTCAAAATTTATTATCTATTGCCTCTAATTTGCACGATGTCTAATAACTAGCAGTGTTAATAAAATCATTTTAAAGATTCTTTTAAATAGTTCTTGTATTAATATGTTAACTCTTCATATATGAAACTAAGTTCTACTTTTCAACAATTTGGGAAAAAATTATACTATACTCTGGTTCATATATATTATCTCCACAAAGTTAAATTCTCTTAAGCTGTGATATAACACTGTGGATCTTGGCTAAGAAAATTAAAAGAAGCATAAAAAAAGTTAATAAACATTCAAATTGCTTACAAGGAGTATTAAAATCCTTTTCTAGGCTTTGTTTTCCTTAGACATACAAAGGAAAGAGACCACTTGCCTCACAGAATAATTTTAAAGAAGATCTAGAAACCATGGCAGTTTCTGGGGGACTGGAAATATTCTAAGCTGCGTAGTTCCTGCTTCTGAACTGCTCACGGCCTATACACGTGGCTTCACTGACACTTCCCATGCTCTGATTTAGCAGCTCATTACGGGTGTCAATAATTACATTCACAACTAGTAAAACTGAAGACTGTAGCTATCATATTAGAAAGATAGATATTGATTCACTGGAAATATATAAAAGGTTATTACTCATCCTCATTGTCAGGTGCAAAATTCTTATTCGTAGCTCATCAATATTTCTCCAGAATAGCTTTTGTAAATGGGAAGCATTATTTTTTTCTGCAGGCTTTAAAGTAACACATAGTGTAATTCCAGTGTCTCCCACTTACTTCCTATGCCTATCATTAATCTCAAAATCAGAACACAATTGTATTCTGCAGTTGTTTCTAAATATAACCGAGTCATTTTGGAACACACATTTTCCCATCTCATTCTAATATTATAACACAAGTTCTTCCCACTTCAAATTTTGATCTTGTCACAGATAAAAATTAAGGATTTACATTACAAAAAGATCTTTCTCTTTATTCCGTAGTTCATTGCAAAAGAAATCCAAAGGGTGAGCTCTTCTGCTACATTTAAAATTTTTCACTCTGGAACAATTTAATCTGCCTGTAGCTTTTCAGAACTAACGGTAGAGAATCAATACATTGTGCATGTCTCATTACAGTGACAGAAATTTGCAGAGCAAGAAGCTCACAGTTATGACTCAATAAATCAGAAGAGGAAAAAAAAGACCCAACTGAAGAGAAGCATGAAAAAGAAAAGCAGAAAGGAACAAAAGAATTAAAGAAACACGGACACAAACGCTCTGAAAAATGCTAATTGTCAAGTATCTTGAGGCACAGGAAAACACTAGAGCAAGTGCATGGCTTGTTTAAATTACATGTGTATGTAAGTAATCTTTGTCAGAAAGGTTTCTCAGTTCCCTCTGTTGCTGTCAGTCCTATCTAGCAGTGAAACCCAAACATAGCAGACATCAACATATATTTATTAAATGAAACAATGAATAACTAACGGTCGATAGCACATTTAACTGACTTATACTGAGTTTTGCATTTCTTTTCAAACCTCTGAGAGGGAAAACAGTTATAGACAAGAAATATTACAGGGATGGAAATGTCTGGATTCAGTCTCTGATAATAAGGCGGAATTGAACACCAAATTGCAACTGCTTGCAAGGTGATTGTCAATCATTTTCCTGCCAATACAATGAAACAATTATCTATGTTTAATTGTTGTTAGGACTAAAGGGGAGCAAAATATCTGACCCCCAAATATGCCACTTTGGTATATTGATCATCTTAAATTAAAGACTGAGGAAGCAGCTGAGCAGGAAGAAACATCTGACCCTCCTTTGTATTCCTGAAAGCATTAAAATCGGCCACATAAAAGCTCCCCAGTAACTGGATGGAGAGAGTCCCTTATCAGAGGCAGGCAACTGGGAAGCAAGGGGGCCCCATCAGTATACCTCAAGTCCAAACTTCAGTTCTGCACAAATAAATTGTTTCTTGTCCAAAAGGTAAGAAACTGCCTGTTTTGATTACTTTAGGAACTTTCTATACATATACAATCAAACTAAACTAATATTTTCCCCATTGTTCTGTTTTATTCTAAAGGACCTCAGTCTCAGAACCTAAAGGCACTGAAAAAAATATCTTTTCTCCCAGCTAGGACTAATTAATGACTAAGTTGCATCTTTTTGATGTCAGCTGTCATACTTATTCAACAAATCTCACAGATTATTATATATCTTCCCTTTACTTTACCATCACCAACTCAGTTTTCTAATGAGAGCACAGTGAAAAACAAATATAAATGGAACCATTTTAAAATAGGGTCAGAGATATTATGGTAGAAAAACCACTTGTATGTTTGTATTGGCCCAAATGGCAATTGTTTCAGGAACTGTTGCTTAAGAAGCAGCCGGAGAATATCAGACATCCTGATCACAGGCTTTGATGATTGTGAACTTCAGCAGAGACAGACTTAGTAAGCGGTTATGAGTAGACCCGAATAGTTGAAGCTTGCTAATGCTAATTCTCTCCTTAAACCACTTCCCTTCATCTCTCTCTTTTTCTCATAAAACCTCTGGATTTGTTCCCCTTCTCAGAATTCATGTTAGCCTCCCATCAAAATTGGCAGGTGCACTAAGTGCAATGCTTTTATCCCAAATAATCACTTGACAGTCTTTCATGTCAGCTCTTTACTTTTAATAGCATTTTCAAGGCAAAACAATAGAATTCAAATGTCCAGAAGAAAGAAAAGACCATTATTTTGCTTTCAGTTGTATTGAAAACTGCCCTCTTGAAAAAGAATCATTGTCTTGTCTTTAGGTAACAGTAGCATTATGTGGAGTTCAACCTTTTTTCAGGGTTTCATATTTTTCTTTGAATCTAGTGCAAATTGGTTAATCTATTGAAAAGATTAAGAACCCACTTGTGAACCAGAGGATACCTTCCAAGGATTTTCACAATATCTCTTTTAATAGCAACCTGTGCTTGTGGTTGTTTAGTTTTTAAGTCAACCTTTATCATTATGTTTTTGATTAGTGTAATAGTCTTAAAGCTTATGGTAACAAAACACAAAATTATTGTACTCCACCAACTCCAATATGCCATGACCCTCCACCAGCATTCCTGTTGTCATCTCCAGTGAGGTTTTCTCTTTGCTATATCCATGGTTAATAAATTTTATAATCAAAGCCCAAAAATTCATCATCAGTTGGTACTGTATTCCCTTGATTTTTCTCTCTATATTCCATAGGTGCCATGGAAGAGCCTGGCACGCTACCGATAGTGTATTCGATATTCCAAAAACAGTAACAATAATGGACTATATTCCCAATGAATGGAGACATTACTGGTGCCTGCTCGAGCAAATAGAATGACCAATGGGAAGACAAGTGACAAGTGATTCCATAGGTAAGTGGGATCATCCATTATATTTTTCTCCCTTTGGTTTATTTTGTTTAAGAGCTACTTCACATTAAAAAGGGTTTGTAGGGGGCCGGAGCGATAGCCCAGCCGGTAGTGCATTTGCCTTACACGCGGCTGGCCCAAGCCGGTCCAGGTTCAATCCCCGCCATCCCATATGGTCCCTCGAGCACTGCCAGGAGTAATCCCTGAGTTCAGAGCCAGGAGAAACCCCTGAGCATTGCCTTGTGTGACCCAAAAAGCAAAAAAAGGGAGGGGGGGGGTTTAGCAGCTGGAGAGAGAGTATAGAGGGTAAGGCAGTTGCTTTGCATGGAGCTGATCTAGTTTCAAGCCCTATGGAAGTGAGTGGGCAAGGAGTAATCTCTAAGCATAGCAGGTATGACCAATCCTACCCTCCCACACATTCCCTCCAAACAAAAGTTTTATGCAAAAAAAAGTAACTTGTATGCCCAAAATATCTCCATTAAGAACAAATTTGTGGGGTTGGAGCAATTGTATAGCATGAAGGGCAATTGCCGTGCATGTGGCCAACCCAAGTTTGATTTTTTTTGGCTTCCCGTATGGTCCCCAGAGCCTTCCAGGAATGATTCACTGAGTGCAGAACCAGGAGTAAGTCCTGAGCCTTACCAAGTGTGGCTGGAAAAAAAAGAGAAAAGGAACAATTTTGTAAGTAACTGGTCCTTAATAAAAATAAATGCAAATAAAAGTAAAAGAAACTTTTTGCTAAAATAAGTCACCTACTGAGTAGGAGAAAATATTCGCACACAATTAAAGGATTAATATCTAAGACATATGAAGCACTCACGAAATTCAACAACAAAAAATATCCAGGCATCCCACCAAAAAATGGAGAGGGAGATAAACAGACGTTTACTCAAAGAAGATGCATGCACGGCCAGTAGGCACAAGAGAATGGACTCACCAATAGCAACTATAAGGGAGATGTAAATCAAAACAACAGTGAGATATCATCTTCCACCAATAAAATTATCAAGAAGCCAGGAAATATTCTCTGCTTTGAATGACTAGAAAGGACCATTTCTTTTTTTTTTTTATTATACCACCGTGAGACATACAATTACAAAGGTGTTCATAATTGGTTCTTGGTAGTACAGTATACCAGCACCCATCCCTCCACCAGTGCCCCATTTCCACCACCAATGTACCCCACCCCCTCCCCCCCACCCCCAGGCTGCCTTAATAGCAGGTACCCCAGTTTCCTCTCTTTGTCTCTCTGTCTCTCTCTCTGTCTCTGCATCTCTCTCCCTCTTCTTTTTACACTTTGTGGCTAGCCCTGCAGATTTAGAGTTTATCACTCAAGTCTCTTTGTGTATATTCAATGGTGAGTTTTAATCTGCCATTACCATTTCCCACACTTAGTAAAACACTGGTATCTATTTATATCCTATTAATGAATGCAGTCATTCTATATCTGTCCTTTTCAAAAGGACCATTGCTTTAAGAAAAAATATACTCTGGATAGTTTCTACTTTGTTTTGGTTTTACCTCCTAGAGACTTATTACCACTACTACTTATTTTCACAATAATATAGTACTGGCTCCAAATAGTTGAGCTGGTCAGCGGAAAGTCCCTTGCAGTTCCTCACAGAGATTTTGTGATGGAGACGGTGAAGCTCCCTTCCCCTCTGCCTTCTGCCCTCTGCATTCTACCACTACAGTCATCAGATCAGTTTAGTCTTTTCTGCATGTCTCACCCTCTCTCTGCTCATTCGCAGCTGCCAATTCTGCCTTGGCCCTGAAGACCCCTCTCTGCTGGTTTCTACATCTCTCTAATTCTCATCTTTCTTTTCTCTTTATCTCTTTATCAAGTCTCCACCAAATTTGGCAATGGTGCACATACTAAAACAGTTTTACAATTTTTTAATGGTTCTGACATAATTTTAATCAAAAGATGCCTGCGCCAGTGCTAAAGTCTCTCCTCAAAAATCTACTTCAAACCTGAGCTCTGCTCAGTCCCTTGTAGTTGGTCTTGACAAGCTGACTGAGTCACCATGGCAATATCAAAGTTTCCGTGACTGGACCCACAGATGTGGCTCAGTGATAGAGCTTCTGCCATGTAGGCTGGAGGCCAAGAGTCATTCCCCAACACGGTGCCTGAGCCTGAGACCTCTGCCGACAGCACAGTGGCTCTGATTCCCCAGTTACCAAGAATGTGCGATCTCCACTCTGCGTGAGCAAAGCAAATCTCTGCCCACACCTCATCCAGAGAATCTGAGCCCAGAGAACTCTGCAATCAAGCATGCAAGTAGCACCGCAAATCTCACAACACACCAGAGCATCTCCACAGCACTGACAACTAACAGCAAGGAAGTCATTTTTAAAAAAAGTCTTCCTTAATCTCCCTAAAAACATCAGAAATGAATTTTTTTAATCTGAGTAAATAATAGACTCCATTTTTTAAGCTACCACATGCCATGAGCAACCACAACCTCAATTGAACGTTTCAACTCCTCTAAGCTCCAGGTAAAATTCTCCCTTTTTCTTCTCAATGTATATTTGAGGTCTCTATAGAAACACTTCTGAGTGGCTTTGCTTTGGAAACCATTGCCTTGTGTGACCTTAACTGGCTGGCTGTGTTGAAGGGTCACCTCGGAAGAAAATATCCCCAAGAAACCTGCCTGACAGTGCTGAAACGGAATTTCCTCGGGCTATACTCTACTGATATGGAGAGTCTGGGATACCAGATTCTGACAACTTGAAACAGTGTATAGGGCTCAAAGAGCAGCTCCAAGAGGGTCCAGGTAAGAGCTTACTAGGGAAATCCCCGACAGTGGATACAGCAACATTCTGCAAGAAGCAGCCACTATCTGCAGAAGATCTATCACCCGAGCTTTCATGCGGATATCTGAGTAGGGAAGAGCACTTTCCATGGGATGGAAACAAGTTCATCCATGACTCCTATTCTGACCCACACGGCGGTAACATAACCAGTAAGTTAGGAGACAAGATGAATGTCTTCCAGCCATTGGAGGTCCATTGAGCTCTCTCCCCCCACCCCCACTCGCTCAACTTTCAACATCTTTCTGATCTCAGAGGACAGACATTTAGAAGCCCTTACATCCACCACAGAGTTGGCTTAGAAACAACAGATGGGGTGGGGAGGAAAAACAAAAGGTGAGGTACTAAAATGAGGATTATTAATGAAAATTTGAGAGGCTAGAGAATGGGTTTTAGGAATAAACCGAGATTAGTGTGTAAGAAAAGCAGGGAATAATAAAAAGAGGAAGATGCTTCAGCAGCCAAGTGCTGATCTGAGACGAGAAAGATCAGAGACGTTATTAAGAGCATCCATGCAGGAAGGGGCCAGCCTGCTGACCTCAATCTGGTCACTCATGCTTTCGGAGACGAGTGGGAAGAGCAAGCTAACGGTGCAGATTCTTGACTAGCAATTAAAGGAAGAACTGACAGTCACATGAAACAAAAACGGTTCCCAGAAATTGCTGTCCAAGGACTGTGGGCTGGGGAAGGAGGCAGTTCCCTGGTCTCCAAAGCTTCTGAATCATTAAAGTTAAGGCTTCAATTTTAAGGCTTCAATTTCAGGCTTCAATTTTGATGTAAATGAGCCTCTCCTCATTCCTCCCCCACACATCTTCCCCATGATAACAATGTGGCAATACTAACAATGTTTCTTAAAGGAATTGTGCATTGCCTATGCTACAGTATATATTTTTTAAATTTTTTTACTTTTTATTGTGCACATGTGTGGTACTCAGGGCTCAGTCCTGGTTCTGCCTGAGATTGGGAATCATTCTTGATGGGTGCCAGGGATCAAACTGGGGTCAGCCACATGCAAGCATCACAACTTCTCTACCATCTCTCTAGCTCTTGAGGACATTTTCTTATCAAAGAAATGTTTTTTAAAAAAACGGAAGCAAATTTCTTTCTCCATATTATGAAAACGGAGAAAGATCAGAGACGTTATGAAGAGCATCCATGCAGGAAGGGGCCAGCCTGCTGACCTCAATCTGGTCACTCATGCTTTCACCACGGCAAGCCTGGCAAGCTGCTCGTGTAGTATTTGATATGCCAAATACCAGTAACATTTATATTAGGTCATTCCTGTGACCTAATATAATGGTTTGAGGCTCTGTGTTCCTGGAGCAAGCAGATGCCCTTGGGCTCTACTAGCATGAGACAGGACATATGGAGATATTACTGGTGCCTGCTCTAGCAAATAGATGATTAACGGGAAGATAGTGATAGTGATAGTGATATTATGAAAAGACAGAGGCAGAATATAGGGCTGAAATGAAGCCTCTGGCAATGCAGATTATGGATAGGGTTCAAAGCCCAGTAGCTTTGTTTCTAGCTATGTAAATTATTCAGTCTCTGCCAAGCCAATTTCGTTACGTGTCAAATTACACTGTATCAATTGCAGTAGATTTTTTTTTGCTTTCCTTTTTTTTTTTTTTTTTGGGGGGGGGTCACACCAGGCGACACTCAGGCATTACTCCTGGCTCTGCACTCAGGAATCACTCCTGGCGGTGCTCGGGGGACCATATGGGATGCCGAGGATGGAACCCAGGCCCAGGCCGGCAGGGGCTGGCCGCGTGCAAGGCAAACGCCCTACAGCTGGGCTATTGCTCCGGCTCCTCAACTGCAGTAGATTTGAGGATTTATAAAATTCTGTTGCAATGAGGAAAAATCCTCATAAGTAATATCCATATGACTCATGTAATGCAGTACCAACCCATACTAAGCATACAATGAATTGTGTCTGTTCACCATTGTTTGCAGAGTAATTTTAGTATAGCATACAGCAAACTCAGTCAAGATTACAGTGACTGAGGGACCTTCTAGCCAATCCAATAATCTCTTCCTCCATCAGACTCCCCTAATTCTACAAAAGAATAAAATTAGTTCATTCAAAGCACTGTTTGCTTATGAAATGGTTGTTTATCTTTTGCATTCTCTTCCTTGAGGGCTTTAGGAATAGGTTACCTCTGAACGGATTTTTGTGCTTTACCGGCTCTTACTTTTTTGGTGCCACCAAGTGGCCAATTTTAGTGGTGCGGTCATTCTCCCCTAAGCGACTCCCCAAAGTGCACCTGTTTTTTTAGACAACTTTCAGCAACTCCTCAGATCTCGTCCAATTAATAGGCAGCAGTCTGGGTTTAACAGAAATGCCAAGTACCAGTAGTTCTATAGAACCCAGGGAATGGTGTAGAAGAACGCTATTGAGAAGCAGAAGAAAGGCCGGGTTGGTATTTGGCAAGTTTTGGCTTTGACGCCTGGAAAACTCTTTAATTTCTAAGTTTTAAGAAATTCGTGCCTCGCCTTCAGGGGAGGTATTGTTAGAAAAGGGTGAGGGGTAGGGATGGGCTTGTTTCGCACCAAGTTGTGCTCGGGCCTTATTCCTGGCTCTGGGCTCAGGGATCACAGCTGGCAGGGCTCTTGGAATCATTTTTTGGTGAAGGGAATCAAGATAGACCCATCGCTGCAGACCAAGTGCCTTACTCACTGTGCTATGTCTCTGACACAGGGATCACTTTTATGGTACAGGAAGACACAGTACATATTTTTTGTTTGTTTTGGAGCCACACCTGGTTGTATCAGGCTTACTCCTGACTTTGCACTCAGGGATCACTCCTGGGAGTTGCTCAGGACCTTATGTGGTGCAGTGGGACAGCCAGAATCAGCAGTGTGCTGGCCAAGCTTTGTTCCCGCTGTTCTATCTCTCTGGTCCCAGACACAAAACACATTTTAAGTGAATGTCGAATGATCTGGTGCTAATATCAACATTGGGAAGTAAGTTAAGAGCAAAATTGAATAGGACTTTCAACGTCTCAAAAAACAACCCATATATGTATTCTTTAATCACAAGCTTTGATAAATGAAGTTTTGTAGTAATCAAATCTGAGGTGGGAAAACACCTCTAAATGCTTTATTTAGAGGTGACTATAAGAGTATGCCACCTGCACGGCAAGCCTGGCAAGCTGCTCGTGTCGTATTTGATATGCAAATACCAGTAACATTTATATTAGGTCATTCCCATGACCTAATATAATGGTTTGAGGGCCTTTATGTTCCTGGAGCAAGCGGATGCCGTTGGGTTCTACTAGCATGAGACAGGACATATGGAGATATTACTGGTACCCGCTCTAGCAAATAGATGGTGAACGGGAAGATAGTGATAGTGATAGTGATAGTGAAAACATTTAATGTCATTTGTCAGCCTTCTGTGATTCAACCTAGCAGAGAATTGTCACTTTCTGTTGGCCTCTCTATTAATATTCTTAACATTTGTGTGCACAGCAGAATAGAAGTCAGATATTTATTTTCAGAAATGTGATTTTACAAGAAAATTTGTGTCTTTGTATTCAAAGATTTGGAAATATAAAAAATAATAAAAATAAAAATGATTGGCAGTTGCAGCCAAGTCACAAAACTTTTATTTAAATTTTGTGCCTCTTAGGGATAATGATCAGGTGTCTTGGATATGTGAGTGGTGTAGGAGTAAGTTATATGCATACATTAAGACCCAGGCTATAGCTAGGGATCCAAACTTTCACAATGAAACCTAAATTTGTGTCTGTCAAGAGGTGGGCTGGGGAAGGGAAGAGATCTTGGAGGTACTGATAGTGAGAAGTTGACAGTGGTATTGGGGTTAGAATAGGAACATTGTATACATGAAACAGTTTTAACAGCTTTGCAAATCAGGGTGCTTAAGTTTGAAAAGAGTAAATTTTGATCCCCTGTAGAATAAAAATTCTACATTAGCTAGAAATTCAAACAAAAGGTGAAAATTGTGATATTACCTTCTGAAAACTTGCTTGAGATTGGATTAGTGAGAATATTCTGTTTAAGATATTTCATTATTCGGGGCTGGAGCGATAGCCCAGTGGGTAGGGGCATATGCAGGCCCGGGTTCCATCCCCGGCATCCCATACGGTCCCCTGAGCATTGCCAGGAGCAACCCCTGAGAGTCGCCGGGTGTGACCCAAAGAGCAAAAAAAAAAAAAAGATATTTAATTATTCTCAAATATTTTATCTTTACTTCACACTCTTAAATTTTTTGTTGTTGTCATTCTTGGGTCACACCCAGCCATGTTCAGGGTCTACTCCTAGAACTACATTCAGAAATAATCCTGCCAGGGCTTAGGATACCATATGTGGTATCAGGGATCAAATCCATGTCAGCAGCATGCAAGGCAAGTGCTTACCCACTAAACTATTGCTCCACATACTCTAAATCCTTTACTGCTTGGAAGAAGGGAAGCTATTGTACACAAGTTTTGTTTCTCCTTGTGAAATCATGGAGAGCTGGAAACCTTGATGTTGTGATTTTTCACATCTTATCTCAAAATGAAAAAAATCTAATAAGGTTTTTCTTACCACAGAAATTCAAAAGATCATCAGAGATTACTTTCCTGTATGCAATGATCAAGAGAACCTAGAAGAAACGAATAAATCCCTGAATTCCTATAGCCTCCCAAGGCTTAAACAAGAAGATTTGGAATACCTCAACAAACCTATCACTATCAAGGAGACAGAATCTGCAATCAAATGTCTGCCCAAACACAAAAGCCCAGGTTCATATGGATTCACGAGGGAATTCTACCAAATCTTTAAAGAGCACCTACTCCCAGTCCTTTTCAAGCTCTTCTGGGAAATTGAAGAAACAGAAATACTCCCAAATAGCTTCCATGAGGCACATATCACCCTGATACCCAAATCAGACATAGACATCATGAAAAAGGAAAACTCAGACCAATATCCCTAATGAATATAGATGCTAAGATTTTCAACAAAATACTAGCAAATAGAATCAAAAGAGTCATCAAAAAGATTATATGGGCCCTTCACCTCTGTAGGGCCTCGGAAGTAGCCAGATGAGACTCGCTCACCAGAATAGCTGCCATATTCTCGGTCTGGACCTTAGAGTTCATCAGAACCCACGCAAGAGAGACACTGATCTCAAGACCAGCTCAGAGCAGCCTAGTTCAAGCTCAGGTAAGCAGCTCTCAGAGACGCAAGTCACCGGACATTCCTGGAGATAGAGCTTAAGTCCCACTTCCCCTCTCTGACCTGTCCCGGAGGCCTGGTGGCCCCACCAATAAATTGCCTTGGTGCTCTCGGCCATCATGCAGAGATTCAGGTGCACAAGGGAGAGTTGTCATCCGGGTCTACTCGAGTCACGTGAACACTTGCATCCACGCAGTACATCAAACTAGTGTAACAAACATGTTCTAGAATATATTACAATCTACAATGTAAGAGAAGAGAGAGAGAGAATGAGCAAGAGAGGAAGAGAGAGAGAATGAAAAAAGTGAGATAAAGAACCTGCCATGGAGGCAGGCTGGGGGAAGAGGGAGGGAGGTGGGGACATTGGTGATGGGAGATGGGCAGGGGTGGATGGATGGGTGTTTCAGACATTGTAGAACCAAAACTCAAACACGAACATCTTGTAATTGTATATATAACGGTGGTGTAATAAAATATTAAAAAAAAAAAGATTGTATACCATGACCAAGTAGGATTCATCCCAGGAATGCAAGGATGATACAACATCCGCAAGTCAATCAACATAGTACATCATATCAATAAGAGGAAAAATAAAAACCATTTGATCATATCAATAGATTCATAGAGAGCATGTGATAAGATTAAACACCCATTAATGATAAAAGCTTGACATAAAACTGGTATTGAAGGAGCTTTCCTCAATATAATCAAAGTCGTATGCTACAAACCCATAGCAAGCATCATTCTCAATGGGGAAAACTGAAATCCTTTCCTCTAAGCCCAGGAATGCTTGAGCCACAGACACAGATACACCCGGCAGAGCAGAAACCAGCTTTCCCGGTTGTGCGTGGTGGCTGCGCAGCCGCACGATTTACCTCCAAAGTACCATGATTATTCTACCCAAACCCTCTGAGAGAGCCCCACAAAGTAATGAGAGTATAGTGCCCGCATGGCAGAGACTGGCAAGCTGCCCGATGTGTGTTCAATATGCCAAAACCAGTAACAAAATTATTTATTTTCCTGACCCCAAAAGAGCCCTTAATACTGCAGCAGTAAGAAAGGCGAACAAGCAGTTTCTGATAAAATTTCACGGCCATCCTAGGCTGCCAAAATGAAGAAGGACTAAAATGACTGTACTTTCAATGCATGTAGCGCTGGCATTGGAAGCATATATTGAGGATCTGATGGTGCAAGCGCAAAAGATCAAGTTCGACATCATTGGTCTGACTGAGACTAGGAGGCGTCAGTCGCATCACACTGTATTTGACACCGAAGAAGAATTGTTCCTTGGAACATGTGACAAAAAGAGGCATCTGTGGCATTGGTGTCCTTGTCAACACCGAACATGGCAGTCAACATTGATTCACTTGAATGCCTAACAAACCGGATAGGATGATTACACTTGAAGAGATGTGACCCACTGCCAGCAATTTCTATCTTCATTGTCTACGCACCAACATCCACATACAAGGAAGATGAAATTGAGAAATTCTACATGGAACTGGAGGAGTTCTATAAAAAAGATAACACCTTCTACAAGATCATAGTCGGTGATTTTAATGCCAAGATAGGACCGAGAAGATCGGCTGAAGAACGCCACATCAGGACTCATGGCCTAGAATGGAACGAACAAGGTGAGAGACTATGTGAGTTCATCATGTCCACCAAGACAATTCATGGGAACTCACAGTTCCAGAAGGCTGAAGTGAAACGTTGGACATGGGAATCTCCTGGTGGACAGTTCCACAATGAAATTGACCACATCATCTTTAATCGATGGTTTTGTCTAACCAATGTTGCTGTCATCCCCAAATTCCAAACAGGATCTGAACACCGTTACCTTCATGCAAAATGCTATTTCTGCAACAGGGAGAAAAGGCTGCAAAGTTTAAGAAGAGAACTCTCAGAACGACCACCAACTGGGAACTCTTTGGCATCATTGCAGCAACATGGGAAGATACCATCATTTATGACATCGATGAAGAATACAACCGACTGGTTCAGCACCTCCATGATTGTGCGAAGAATGCCGAGAGAGAGAAAGACACAAAAGGATGCCTGTCTTCAGAAACTCTTGAGCTCATTCGCCAACGTGGCAAGGCGCAAGCCTCAGGAGACCAAATGCTAATGCCCAAGCTTGCTAAGCAGTGCAGAGAAGCGATAAAAGAAGACCTCAAAGACAGAAGAGCAAAAATACTGGAAGATGCAGCAGAAGCCGGAAAAGCATTCGCACCACCCGCCTGTCCTTCGCCAACTATAAGACCAAGATGACTGCCCTCCAATGCCCTGATGGATCTATCACATCTTCCAGAAAGGCAATGGAGAAGATTATCCATGACTTCTACTCAGATCTCTTTGATAGCCACGTCTACCTGCCCACATACCAAATTCCACAGGATGGATATGTCATTCCCAGCATTCTCCCTTCTGAAATGCGACATGCCATTTCGATCGGTAAAGAAGGGAACAGCACCAGGCCCAGACAAAGTCAGACCCAAACACCTGAATAATCTGCCGTCAGTACTCATCAATACACTAGCTCGGCTTTTCAAATGCTACCTGTCCAAATGCAAGGTGCCCTCCCAATGGAAAACCAGCAGGACAGTTCTACTGTTCAAGAAGGGAGACATTCATGACATCAGCAACTATCGCCCCATCTGCCTGTTGTCTGTCATCTACAAGCTGTTTACACAAGACATCCTGAACAGGATTGGCAGAACACTAGATGAAGGACAACCATGAGAGCAAGCTGGCTTCCGGAAAGGATTCAGCACAATCGACCATATCCACACAGTAACCAAGCTCATCAAGGTTTGTAGGGAGTATACAAGATGCCGCTCAGTCTCACGTTTCTTGATTTAAAGAAAGCGTTTGATTCTGTGGAGACTGAAGCAGTCATCGATGCCCTAGTCAAACAGGGTGTTCAAACCCAATACATCAAGATCCTTTGTGAGCTGTATTACAGATTCACCACCAGGATCTCATCATTCTACAAAGAAGTGATCATTGATGTCAAAAGAGGGGTTCGGCAGGGTGATACCATTTCACCAAAACTCTTCAGCGCCACCCTCGAGAACATCATGCAACAATTAGAATGGGAAGGAATGGGAGTGAAGATAGATGGTCGGCAACTACACCACCTTTGCTTCGCTGATGACATCGTTCTAATAACACCAAACATTAGCCAAGCGGCACAAATGCTGGCTGACTTTGACCGAGAATGTGGAAAGATAGGTCTACAGCTGAATCTAAAGAAAATTATGTTTATGAAAAACTAAATAGTTCCAGAGGCCCCATTCACTCTCAATGGAACAAACATCTCTGAATGCAGCAGTTATGTGTACCTAGGTCGAGAAATCAACATGATGAACGACCTAAAACCTGAGCTGCACAGGAGGAAGAGAGCAGCATGGAATGCCTTCAAAGGCATCGAAGAAATAGCTAAAAGGACAAAGAACCTCAGGCTCTGGGCACATCTCTTTGACTCCACCATTCTCCCTGCATTAACATATGCCTCAAAGACCTGGGCCCTATGAAAGCAGGATGAGAATGCTGTTTGGGTCTCCCAGAGAGGAATCGAAAGAGCTATGCTTGGAATATCACACCTCACTCAAGTGAGAGAAGGAATCCGGAGTTCTGACCTCCATCACTATTCCAGAATCAGGGATGCTGTCTCATTTGCCAAGGCATAGAAAATCAGATGGGCTGGACATGTAATGCGATTTGAAGATGACCGCTGGACTAGAGCTGTTACCCACTGGATCCCACGAGATGTCAAAAGATCACGTGGTCGCCCACCTACAGGATGGTCAGACTTCCTTGTCAAGACCCTGAAGGAACGGTTTGAGGCTCTTCATATTCCTGAATCAACCAGATGCCATTGGGCTACATTGGCACATGATAGGGTCCAATGGAAATGTTACTGGAGCCTGCTCGAGCAAATCAATGAATGACGGGATTCAAGTGAAGTGATCAAGTGATCAAGTGATCAAGATCAGGAACAAGACTAGGTTTCCCACTATCCCCACTTCTATTCATTATAGTACTGGAGGTATTTGCCATAGCAATTATGGAAGATAAGGATATTAAGGGCATTCTGATAGGAAAGGAAGAAGTCAAGTTTTCACTATTTACATACCACATGATATTATGCCTAGAGAACCCTAAACTCTCTACCAAAAAGATCCTAGAAATAACAAATTCCTATAGTAGAGTGGCAGGGTACAAAATCAATGGCCAAAAGTCAATGGCTTTCCTATATGCAAATAACAAAATAGAAGAAAGGGATATTAAAGAAATGATCCCATTCACAATTGCACCACAGAAAATCAAATACCTAGGAAACAGTTTGACAAAGAACGCAAAGGATCTGTACAAAGAAAACTACAAAATGTTGCTTCACAAAATAAAAGAAGACCTGAGGAAATGAAAACATATTCCCTGATCATGGATTGGGAGAATTAACATTATCAAAATGATAGTACTCCCTACAGCTTTATACAAATTCACTGAGTTCCCTATAAGGATATCCATGACAATCTTCAAAGAAATTGATTAAAGACTCCTGGAATTTGTGTGGAATAATAAACACCCATGGATAGCTAAAGCAATCCTTGGGTAAAAGAAGATGGGAGGTATCAATTTCCCCAACCTCAACAGTAACATTTCCATTGGACCCTATCACATGCCAATGTAGCCCAATGGCATCTGGTTTATTCAGGAATATGAAGAGCTTCAAACCGTTCCTTCGGTGTCTTGACAAGGAAGTCTGACCATCTTGTAGGTGGGCAACCACGTGATCTTTTGACATCTCGTAGAATCCAGTCGGTAACAGCTCTAGTCCAGCGGTCATCTCCAAATTGCATTACATGTCCAGCCCATCTGATTTTTGATGCCCTGGCAAAAGAGACAACCTTTAATTATGACTACTACAAAGCAGTCATAAATAAAACAGCATGATATTGGTATAGAGACAGACCTATAGACCTATGGAATAAAACTGAATATCCTAGAATATACTCTTTAATATACTATCACTTAATCTTTTATAAAGGAGCAAAAAAATATTAACTGGAGCAAAAATATCCTCTTCAACAAATGGTACTGGGAAAACTGGGCAGCTCCATGTAAAAAAATAAACTTAGACCTCCCTTTAAAGCCATGCACAAAAGTCAGATCAAAATAAATTAAAGATCTCAACAACAGACACAAATCTATAAGGTAATCATAGAAAACATAGAAAAAAATGCTCTACAGTATCGAAGCTGAAGGCAACTTCAAAAACAAAACACCACTGACAAAGCAAATGGAAGCAAAGCTAAACCAATGTGATTATATAAAACTGAAAAAGCTTCTGTACCTCAAAAGAAATGATGACTAAGATACAGAGACAGCCCACAGACTAGGAAAGAATATTTACCCAATGCCTATCTGATAAGTGGTTAATATCCATAATATATGAGGCACTGGTAGCACTTTACAAGAAGAAAACAGCCAGTGCCATCAAAAAATGGATAGCAAAAATGAATAGAAACTTCCAAAAATAAGAAATTCAAATGGCCAAAAGGCTTATGAAAAAATGCTTTTATCATTAATCATCAGAGAGATGCAAATTAAAACAACAATGAGGTATCATCTCACCACAGAGACTGGCACACATCCCAAAGAGCAAGAACAACCAGTGCCAGTGTCAATGCAGGAGAAAGGGATTCTCATCCACTGTTGGTGGGAATGCCAACTGGTTCAGCCCTTTTGGAAAACAATATGGACA
Organism: Cryptotis parvus; assembly: GCA_021461705.1. Taxonomy (NCBI): domain Eukaryota; kingdom Metazoa; phylum Chordata; class Mammalia; order Eulipotyphla; family Soricidae; genus Cryptotis; species Cryptotis parvus. The sequence goes on along the minus strand of JAJIBD010025838.1, from coordinate 27,142 downwards.
TTCCTCCAAACACTGGATATTGAGCTCCCATTTGACCAAGCAATACTTCTCCTGGGAATATACCCTGTAAATCCAAAAACACATAGCAGAAACACAATCTGCACCTCTGTATTCATCACATCCAAAAACACATAGCAGAAACACAATCTGCACCTCTGTATTCATCACAGCTCTATTCACAATAGCCACAATATGGAAACAACCTAAATACCCAAGAACAGAAAACTGGCTAATGAAACTATGGTACACCTACACAGTGGAATACTATGCAGCTGTCAGAAAAGATGAAGTCATGCAATCTACCTGCAAATGGATGGACATGGAGAGTATCATGTTGGGTGAAATTAATCAGAGGAAAATCACAGATATAGAATGACTACATTTACTTATGGGATATAAATATATATCAGTGTTCTACTAATTGTGAGAAATAATAGTGCCAGTCTAGAACTAAGCTTTGAATATACGCAAAGGAATGTACATAATCCCTAAATGTCCATAGGGCAAGCCACAATGTGTAAGAGAAGAGAGAGACAGAGACAGAGACAGAGAGAGAAGAAAGGGGAAAAGTAAAGTGCCTGCTATAGATAGAGGCAGACTGGGGACTGGGGGGGGGGAGGGAATTTGGGGGCCATTGGTGGTGGGAATAGGGCACTGGTGGAAGGGTGGGTGCTGGAATAATGTATGTCTGAACCTAATCATGAACGTTTTTAATTGTGTATCGCATGGTGGTCACAAGCCAGAGGAACCCCCACACCATGAGGACCGCCATTTTCAAAATCCAGACTCCACAGCCCGTCAGAACTCTACCCAGCAGAAGAGCTGATCTTCCCCATGATGAAATCGGCAGTGCTGTTCATCAATACATGCATTAGGTGAGAGTTTATTACAAGAGTATCCCACCCACACTGCAGAGCCTGGCAAGCCAAGAACCAATAACAATTATAGAACTCATTCCCATGACCTGAAGGAATGGATTGAGGCTCTTCATGTTCCTGGAGAGAGTAGTTGCCCTTGGGCTACACTAGCATGTGACAGGACATATGGAGATGTTACTGGTGCCCACTCGAGCAATTTGATGAACAACAGGAAGACAAGTACAGTGATAACAAGGTGGTATAATTTAAAAAAAAAAAGAATTTGAAAGATGCAGAAATAAATGAAGGGCCAAGTATAATAAAGTATGCCTGTAAATAAAAATAATTTTGATTTTAAAAAAGAAAAAAAGATTTTTTTTTTAAAATACAAAACTCATATGGTGAAATTATTAAACACTAATCATAGTTCCTAGAGACTATATTCTAAAAGTATGAGTAGTGGCATACCAAACAAATCATTGGAGTATAATGTGATATAATCTAACTTATTTATTCTACATTGTTTCTTGTTTCTAAACATTTAGAAGTATTTTTAATTCAAAACCTTAGTGTCCTCTTAAGGTTTATCTGGCTAATGAATTTAGTGAATTCATATTAATGATCAACCCTAGTTTTCCAATTTTTGTGTGTTTATTGTAAGTTTAACAATGACTATTTTGACATATAAAGCTATCTCTACAAGTATCATTTATTTGAATCTTTTTTTTCCTTTTTGCTCAGGGGTTACTCCTCACTCTGCACTCAGGAACTATTCCTGGCGCTGCTCATGGGACCACATGGGAGGCTGGGGATCAAGCCTGGGTGGCATGCATTCAAGGCAAACACCCTACCGTCTGTACTATTACTCCAGCCCCAATTTGAAGCATTTTAATATTGAAATAAATTTAAATCAGCTTATAAAATTTTATTGATGAGAAAATTTTTATTTCAAGCTATATTCTGGAATGTTCACTATATAAAATAATTAACTATTGCTGTGCCACTCAGCCCCACGTGGAAGCAGCTCATGGAGTTCCAGAGGGCGGTAAATGACTCGGCCAGCCCCTGGCCAAGTCCAACATAGCTCACATGTGTGGGGGGAGATGGCACGGAACACGCTGACTGGACTTGGAGGCGGGGATTTGGGCTCGTCCTCCCATTCCTCCACCTCCATGTCGGCAGGTGTGGCTGCGAGCTCCCAACCACCAGAGCCAGTAACCCTGGAAGAGAGACACTCCAGACCCACAGCTGCACTTCTCGGCCCCACTTGGAAGCAGCCCATGGAGTTCTGGAGGACATTCTTGGCAGGGTCTAGCTGTGGCCCGTCATCCCAGTGAGCCTAGCAAGAAGCTAGAGGAACCCCCCACACCATGAGGTGAGTCGTTCTCAACATCCAGACTCCACAGTTCCTCAGAGCTCCACCCAAGGAAAAGCTGATCTCTCCCTGTTGAGGTTCATCAGTAAATGCACGAGAAGAGAGCCTACTACTGAGAGTATACCACCTATGCAGCAGAGTCTGGCAAGCTACCCATGTTGTATTTGATGTGCCAAAAAAAAGTAAAAATTATAGACCTCATTCCCATGACCTGAACAAATGGTTTGAGGCTCTTTGTATTCCTGGAGTGAGCAGATGCCCTTGGGCTACACTTGCTTGTAACAGGACATTTGGAGATGTTACTGGTGCCCACTCAAGCAAATTGAACAACAGGAAGACAAGTGACACAAGTGATACAAATGAACTATTAATATTATAAGCTGACAATAAATTCAAAAAAGCAAACCTTATACTATGGATGTTCATATACTACTTCTATATAATGAAACTCTATAAATAATGATTTTTTTTAGAAAAGGTTCAAGCATGTCAAGTCAAAGGGATGAATCAGTGGACTGGAACACATGTTTCTTCTTTCGATTTTTAAGTTTTATTAGGAATTATTATACTTTAATTTTATCTTTTTATATTACATTAAATGTTTAATTTAATTCAACAGTTTTACCATTACTGTTTTAAATATACAGTGCTGCTATACCATGCCCATCACCAGACTGCCTGGATCCCACCATGATAACCAAAGGACCCCTCATATCACAATTCTATACCCTTATCTCAGGGCTGTTTCCCGTTGTGTTGTTTAATTCTTTGCTCTGTTTTATCATATGGGCTATATACTTTGCATGTAGAAGGCTGTGGTTTGTTCTCCCCAGAACCACATATTGTCTCCTAAAGAACCACCAAGTATGACTCCTGAGCACAGACCAGTGTAGACCTACCCCAAAAAACAAACAAAAGTTAATAGATGACACAAATGACACAGAAAGGAACATTTAGTTTCTTGACCATCTAAATGTTGACCAAAGCAAACTTGAATAACAAATTTACAGTGAGTCCAAGACCAAAACTCAAGTTCAGTGCAATCCTCTCTATTTGTCTTAGGGCTAAACAAATAAAACGGAATGCAAACTATTGGGCTTATCTAAGCAGCTAGTATTGGGGCCTGGCACTTTCCCGCCATAAGACCCTGGGACATAGGTGGGTGAGCCCTTGGGAAAGGGCCTTATGGTGGGAAAGTGCCCAACCCCAAAACTTGCTGCTTAGAGCCCAACACAAACTTGGCCAGGGTGACAAGCCAATTTTAGCTTTGCTTCTGTCAAATGAGTTTACCTTGACCCTCTACATTATTTTGCATTCCACATCCACTTATTTCATCTCCTGTCACTCTGCCCCTTGAGGAATTCATCTGTTATTAATGTTCATGAGTTTGCCATTTTAATTTTCAGTCTGTTCATCAATTTTGTATACGTAATTTTGCACATAGGTGAAATGATCAAATACTTGTTTTTTTCTTCTGCTTGTCATTTATTTTTCATGACCCAATGTTCTTATCTCCTTTTCATGAATGGAGAATTTCTGAACTTTAAAAAATCTTGGACAGACGTCTCTGCAAAACATCGCCTCTCTTAAACCTAATAATCCAAGCCAATCAGATGCACCTCCAATACCTCCAGAGACTTTTGCCTCTAGAAATAATGATATAATGGAACATGTATGAGAGACAAAGATGAGGGGCATGGATGAATCACTGACACCAACTTCCTGACTTCCTGGGTACAGTATAGGGGCTGTTACCAGCTGTAATGTCTGCTGTTCAGTGACAAGTGGCTTCTGCAGTCCTCAACAGCATTAACTGTGAGAAGAATTTGCCAGAATACCGGTAGATTGCCTCCTTTGCCCTCTTTGTTCTCTCTACCCTTACCCCGGCTATTAAACAGGCAGTTCACTTTCAACAACTTGCTTTTCTGCTTAAATTAGTCAATCAATTTCTGCTTATAGCTGTTAAGGCTGATAGAGAAATTGGTGATGAGTAAAGGAGCTCACCGGAGGCAGGAGACCCCTAAATAAGGCATTAGCTGAGTAAAGTTAGATAATGAGCTACTCTGGTATTCTGGTATTCTGTGAGCTGCAGTGCAGAACCTTGCATTTTATGGCTGATGACAACATGAATAACACCCCCTGGAGTTGCATTTGCAGACTGATTCTCAGCTGGGAAATGTAGTTCTTATTATGCAGTTATAAAACAATTGGTTAACTCTTGCTGATATTGTACCTTGGAGCAGGCTGTATATCCTTAAAGGCTGTATTAGGAAATATCAAAACGTTGGGCTTTGCTTGAGAAGTCTTATAGTGGTCAAGAAAACATATTTTAAAAACAGCCAAGTTTAAGTCTAATGTATCTGTTTTAAAAGCAGAGGGGGAAAGGAAGTAAGACTTTTCTGTTTAAAGTTATTTCTGTGGCGGAAATGCTGGAGATATAACACAGGGGTTAATACACTTGCCCTGCTTGCAGTTGATACTGGTTCCATACCTGGCACCACATATGGTCCTCCAAGCACTGCTGGGAGAAATGACTAAGCGCAGATCCAGGAATAAGCCCTGAGCAAGTCAGGTTCACCCCTCCACCAAAAGTTCTTTCTTAGAGACACAGAATTAGTACAGGAGTAAGGGCCATGGCTTGCATAAAATGGACCTCAGTTCAATCCCTGGCGCCACATGGTCCCCTGGGCATCACAATCCAAGCCCTGGAAGCCATGATTACTGCCAGATGTGGACCTGGAGAGCCTGGAGACTCCCTGGTACCCCAACTGCAGCTTGGCTGACTGAAGCAGTATCGCATTCTAAGGTGTGGGAATCCCCCAGCAGACCCCCTCTGGACTCCTGAGCACTACTTGGGAGGCCCCAAAAGGAAAAAATTGAATTCCTTTGTTTGGCTTTAGCCAGTCAGCTGAAATGACTGGGAATCTCATCATTCACTGCCTTGCCAGACAGCAACATTAACTTCTCTGTTCTAAGCTAGAGGTTGCCAGCAGAGGCAGAGACTCAGGAAACTAAACAGGGGGAAAGACCGGAACAAAACTCAGGCCATATTCCCTAGGCCCTGCCATAAACCTCTTTTAAGCCTTATCTGTGGGACTAAGAATTAATTATGCTCCATGTGAAGACACAGTTGGATTGGAAACAGCATGGGGCTATGAAATAGATTATTGCTTTGAAATATTTTAAAGCAGGAGCAACCTTTACTTGGGGCAGAGGGCAATGGCAGAGCACAGATGCAGATAGCAGGCAGACAGATAATCCGAGGCTCAAAGGCAATGCTTGGGTAAGATCTGACTGTGGTTTCTAATCCATAGAACTAACCTGAAGCAAATAAAATGTTGTTACAAAAATGCCCTGCTTTCAGCCAACGATATGCCATGATGGCTCAACTCTAAAGCTATTAAAGATATATGACATTTTTGCCCTATAGAAAAGTTATACATTTGCATAATGCAAAGGGCAACTTTCTTCTCTGTGCTTTTTCTCAGATGTGGCTACAGAGAACAATGTCAAGACACTCTTCTTGTCATTGCTCAACTTAGATACCCTGAGTGCCACAAACGCTGCTCGGGGCTGGGCAGTCAATATTATGGTCTAACAGCACCAACCCTGTGCTTTAAGTCAAAGAGCATTCAGGCCTATTTCTATTTTCTCATCTTCTCAAATAAGTATATATTTTTGTTTTCATTTCCAGTATTGTGTATGAGATAAGTTTGGGGAGATAATGTTGGGTGACTTAAATTGTAATTAGAGATTTTCAGGTCAGGAGGAAGATTTTATTTAACATCCAAGATGTTGAACTTGGATGATGGACAATGATAGATGTCCTTGCCAAATGCAAGATTTGAAAGAGGCTTTGAGTTTGCTCCACTAGGGGATGGGAAGGACATCTTAGACATCTGCCCTGCTGAAGGTGTGTGCTCATATGAAGACAGGTATTGTTAGTTGTTAGATAACCGAAGAAATATGGGAAACTATCATTTGCCTGTTCAGCACATGATGCCACCATGTCTTTTCCTAGCAAACACTCTGTTTGGTTCAAATACTAAATATTCCTTCAAACTGAGAAAGCATATTTGAAATTGTTTTGGTGATCTCATATCAACTTGATTCATGAGTCCAGATCATTGCATTACCCTGGCAAGTATTGCTACTGGTTTGTGGAAGAGCACTTCTAAGTAGACTCAATATAAAAAGAGGTTTTTTTCCTCTCTCTCATACAGCTACACAGCCATCCTTTACTCTACCATATTGTCCTTCAAATAGGAAGTCGCTTGAAGGCCAGAGTAATGAGCTCCCTTCTTTTCTCATGAAGGAGAGCAGAGCAAAGAAATTGAAGTTAAATCATGACACACTATGTGGACCCACATAACCTGATCATGTACTTGAGATATTCAACGTCAAGTATCAACATGATAGTTGAGATATTCAAATTATTTAAGGCAGCTCAAATTGAGATTTTAGAATAAAGCATCTTGATACACCAACCAACTCTTTTGGACTTCTGAGAATAATGCTGCAAATGAAAGAAGAATGCACATAAAGACACAAATATGTTCAGTTAAACGTGGGTCAGTGAACTTCAAGTTGACCACTAAATTGTGATCTCTAGCATTGCAACAACATAGCAGTTTCCTCTAGAACCCCAACATAGAAAAGCATGTCTGAAAATTACGTAATCAGCACAAAAAGAAATCAGGAATATACTGATGCTTTAGAGAAAACCAACTAAAGCTTACAGTATCCTATATTTCTTCAGTTACCTAACAACTAACAATACCTGTCTTCATATGAGCACACATCTTCAGTAGGGCCAATGTCTACGCCCTTCCACTGTCCAAGTGTAGCAAAGTCAAAGCCTCATTAAATCTTGCATTTGGCAAGGACATCTATCATTGTCCATCATCCAAGTTCAATGTTGTTCAATAATATCTTCCTCCTGACCTGGAAATCTCTAATTACAAGTTAAGTCATCCAACACTCTCCCCCAACCTTATCTCACACAATACTGGAAATGAAAACAAAAATATATGATTATTTGGGAAGATGAAAAATAAGAAATAGGCCAGAGTGCTCATTGACTTAAAGCACAGGGCTGACACTGTTAGACCATAAGATTGACTGCCCCAGCCCTGAGCAGTGTTAGTGGCATTCAGGGCATCTAAGTTGAGCAATGACAAGAAGAGTGTCTTGACATTGTTCTCTGTAGACACATCTGAGAAAAGCACAAAGAAGGAAGTTCCCCTTTGCATTATGCAAATATCTAACTTTTTCTATAGGGCAAAAAAGTCATATATCTTTTGATAGCTTTAGAGTTGAAACATCATGTGATGGAAAGTTTACATAATTTGGAGCATTTCTCTGAGAAATAAGTCTTATAATTATAGACATCTTTTATAGCATCTTAATGTTTTCTTAGGGACAACTAATCATCCTTTTATTCTGGTAAAACTTCCATTAATCTGGACACTATTTTCCAGTGTCTGATATTCACCACTGATTGCTTTATCACTCAGAAAGATGCACCTTTTGACCAGGACTCAAAGTGCCTATAATTTAAGATTTTAAATACCCAATGAAGGTGATTGTTACACGTCATGCCTCAAGAAACTTGATCTGTAATTTATTACTAGATAAGAAGAGGGAGGAGGGCTCTTAGGAAGAGTCATCTTCCGTTTGGAAGGAGCACAACTGGAAACAGCCACTATTTAACAAGAAACTCTGGGAGAGAAAAGAATTAAAAATCTTTTAAATGGTTTCATGGAAATCTTGAGGAGCTTTGAATATTAGGAAGGTTTTCCTGTTCCATTTGTTGAAGTAATAAAGTGTGAAGAAATGATAAATTTGATTAGCCATGCTTGTCTAACATAAATCAATAGCTTAAAAGAAAAGAGTGTCCCAAACTTCAATCACTGTTGGAATATATATGGTGTGTATGTGTATATGTATGTATATATGAATGCATATGTGTACACTATATGGGTGTGTGCACAAACACAACACACATATATAAACATGAATGTTTAGAAATTCTGAAGAATTATACAGAAGTCCTTGTGGTTAGGAACCAAGGTAGATGAAATTTTTTGTGTATTATCAAAGCAGTTTCTTCTTCACGGTGTAGGTTCAGATGCTTCCGGGCTGTTTGTGAACCACATGGTGTTCACGGACCAATACAGAATGCAGAAAGCTGTTTCCATAGTGATGAGACTATCCCCCCTGGCAACCAGCCCTCCCCTATCTCCCATATTTCTCTACTCTGAGGAGTTAGAATTCCTGTGAATAGCACGGATGGTTATAGAGCAAGCATTAATGTGCCTTTCCCAACTACAGATATTATGTGTAGTGGTTGAATGTCCCCTGCCCATTTGTGGAAGTAGTTACAGGCCTATTCAAAGCAAACAAAAATCTTCTCCTATTTATTTTAATCATTTTGGCTTTGGTAAGGGGGAGGGGGTCAAACCCAGCCATGCTCAGGGGTTACTCCCAGCATCATTTCAGGAATTATTCTGTTATTATTCCTAGCGGTGTTCAGGGGACCATATGGAATGCTGGGGATCAAACCCAGCTTGGCTTTGTGCAAGGCAAATGCCCTACCTACTCTAATATCTCTCCTGTCTCCCTTCTTCTATTTTAAATAACTCTGCTAGTGGCATTTAGTTTAAGATCTCAGAATATAATAGATAAATCCTAGGTCAGGGGTTGGCATCTAGAGCACAAAAGCCAAGTCTAGACTGCCTAGGGTGTTTGTAAGAAGTTTCATTGGCCGACAGCCACACTCATCCATGTGTGTATCATCTGTGCTGCTCTGTGTTATAGCAGCAGAGTACAATGTTGGCAGGAATGACACAATAGCTCACAAACAGGATAAGCATTTTATATATGGGTCTTCTCCGAGAGACTTGTATTGCTTCCCTTGATGATATGGAACTTTGACAGGGAGCTAGAACAGAGATTAGGATATGTGCAAGGAGATCTGTGTTTGATCCCCAGCTTGAGCACTGCTGGTTATAACAACAAAGGCCCCAACGATGGTCAGGGGCCTAGTGTTTTCCAGCATCATAGGCCTCAACAACACTGAATCCTCAGGTTCTTATAGTGAACCACTGACAGGATTGAGCAAGTACTGATGGGAGCAACTACTGGATCTCAGAACAAACTTGTAGGACCCCTTTGCGTCCAGAAAAGGAGTCTAGAAAGAGCAGAAGTAGGGGCAGTGTTCTAAAGTAAGTAAAGAGAAATAGATGAACAAGGAACCCATGGATAGCTAAGAACCTGAGTCGCCTGAGAAGAATATAGAAAAGAGGATGAGACTGGAAAAATAGAAACCATTGGGTACACAGATTAGAGATGAGAATAAAGTTGCTGTGTAGATTTGGTGTAGAACACAAGCAAAGGATGCTAATGGCAATGCCACCCAGTATCTATAGGGGAACCTGATACCACTAGGAAAGCACCATGAAGACATAGGTGCTGTTCTCACTGTGAGCACCACTATGCATGGAAGGATAGAGTTTGTTAGCAGTAGAAATGTGATTGGGGCTAAACATATACAAACTTTTTTAGAGTGAAGCAAATGAAATGATCTAATTTATCAGGGAATGAAACTCACTAAAATTTTAAAGTGATGAAAATGTGTAAAAAGCAAATATGGAAAATCTGATGAAGAAATACAAAAATAAATAGATAACCCAGTTGATGGCTGCTATGTGCATCGTGGTAGCAAATATTTAAAGCACTGCTTGAAATATTTCACTTATATCAACTCATTTACTCCCCTTAAATGCCATGCAAGCTAATTGCTAACATTAATGCTACTTTATAGATGAGAAATCTGTGGATAAAAAGACTAGGAACTTTATTAAAGCCCTATAGTTAGAAATTTGCAGAGTCAAGATTTGGATCCAGATATTCTGGCTCCAGAATCCTAGTTCTTTAATAATAGGTACTAGACAGTTACAAGGGTATGAAAGAGAGGTTATATGAATTCAATTACATTTGTGTCAAAGGCGCACACACAAAGTGCTTTCATAATGCACTTGATGAGTTATAAATAATAAGGAGAAAAATAAAAAACTAGGTTCTCTTATTCTGATAATAGAAATAACAGGTACAAAATACATCTTGAAATGAAAAATCAGAGGCATTCAGAGCTCTATATAAAAGACCACATAGAGAAAAAGACATCAAATATAATTCTAAGAGTTTCCCTTAGGATGACTGAAAGAATGATGAAATTCACACAGGAAAAGAGAGAAGGGAAAATCAACTTTAGAGATAAGTTAATAATTTCAATTGGGATTAAACAGATGGAACTGATGAGATGGCAGAGCTTTCAAGCATAAACACCAGCATGCCCTTGGAGGTATAAGACCAGAACCCAGGAGGGAGCTGAATTCAGAGCAATAGAACTGGAGTAAATTATGTTGACTGCGTAAATTATGAAGAGAACAGGATGTCTTTCATGATGGTGGGTGGTGGGTAAATGAAGTGATCTTTATTAGTGGCATGCACAATAAAGAAATAAAGGAAACTTATTCAACGATGCAAAATATAGAACTGGTCAAGTGAAAGGAATGTGGAGGCTGAGTTGAGAGGAAATTGGGAAACAGAAGAGTAGCCATCTACTGTGTGCTTGTGATACGCTAGTCAGACGCTGCAGTGATGGCAGTGAGGCAGAAATTGGGGATGAACCTCCTGGGAAGAGCAAAGGGAACAGAGTTATAAAGGACTGGGACTTCTAGAGGGATACAAACCAGTGAATCATGAGTGCTGGTGCCTCGGTTCAAACCCAGGTCAGCCACACCCACATCTAAGTACTAGTCCCACAACAAAAGTTTCCTCAAACCCACAGAGCACCAAACGCCCACTTTGTATGAGTCTGCAAACTGTTTTTGAGTTCCTTGTGTCACATTAAAGGATAAACCACTAGTAGATGTCCAAAGTGCTAACCCTCTATGGATGTTATGTATAAAATGTTCATTTCAGGTCCGTTGTTGAAGGGAAATTTGAAGGGGCAATATTAAGATGTTCCTAATACTGACTAAACCCACAAGAACAGCTTTTCCCTAGATGTTCTCTCTTCTGGTTTCTGCAAAGTGGTCCCTCCCTGAAGAATGGTAGCAGGAATTCAGGACTAGATCCTGAGCTTTGATCCTGCAAAACCAAAAGTCCCAGGAATCTTTCCAAACCTTCTGTGTTTAATAGAAAGAAATTTAATAATTCATTTATAACAACAAAATGATTGGGTTGACTTGGTTTTAAAGAGGAATAGAGCAAATCACACTAAATATAATAAAGACTAAAAAAGAAAGAAATGAGTTGTCTCTTAATGATACAATTTCTTCCTGAGTATGGTTTACATCAAACTAGAAACGAAGTTGGTGTTTATGTTCCACATAAAGAGTGCTTTGTAATTATGTAAATTCTCTTAAATGCTCTCGTTTAGGTTTCCCTTTGTTCTCAAATCAGAGAGCCAATAGCAGATTTTCTTGGAATAAAGGACTCTGATTCTCTCATTCTGAGGTAGAGTCTCATTGACTCATTGTAGATCTCAAATACATAATTTTCTAGACAAACATCATACACATCATCATTAAAAGAAACTTGGATATTTTAAGAAGTTTTCAGAATCCATTGAATACAAAAATATCTTTGAAGTCAACTGCATTTACTTACTTTTCCCACTTAATCATCCAAAACACTCTACTGACTCAATAAATAATAATTAGTTAGTGGTATGATTTTATATTAGTGCAATTTTTTCAAACTTTGTTGACAAAACTAAAGAATTGAAATTGAATTTAAAAAAAAAATTAATTTTAATTGAAAAAATTCAATTTACATAAAAAATTTACTTTATTTCAATGCCATGGCTTAGAAATTATTCATAATGCAGTTGTTCGGAGCATTCAAAGCTCCAGGACAGTGTCACCACCACTGTGACCTTCCCTTCCAAAATTGTCCCCATTTTCCGACACCCACCCCCAAAACCTTCCTCCTTAGCAGGCAAAAACAATTTATTTTATATTCTTTGTTGCACTAAATAGCTAATGGAATCATCAAAAAGAATACTTTAGTAAAATAAAATTTGTAAAAATTGTTGTATTTCACTGTAAGTTCATTAAATCTTTGTCTGAGGAGTTATTAAACTGTTTATTGCTACTGAAACCATCTGTGAGTTCTTTTTATTGAGTCTAGTTGTTTTCTATGGTTACTTTGTCATCTAATTTGGCATATTCCTACTGGGATGTCAGTATTGTGGAATTTGGAGGTATCTCACAGCTGTAAGCTCCATGTGCAGCTGTGTGCTCTAGAAATTCCAGAATCTATAGAAAAGGGTGAGAGTTTACATGGTAATAGCGGTGTCATGTGGGTGTGGCTGCCAGGGCTTCCTGAAGGATGGCATAGAGAGGTGGGGGTAAAGGTTGTCTGCCCGCACTAAAAGACCCCAGAGTTCTCAGACTGAAAACCTGTATTCCTGCAATTTTCATCAGTCTGGTATCTCTGCAGATATTAGTGTGAAGCAATGGGATTGGGTCTTTAGAATGGTAGCAGCTGTGGGGTGTGGGTGCGGCTACCAAGGCTCTGGCGGGTCAGAGTCTCAGTCATCCTCCTTGAGAGCCCTCAGTCTTCAACCAGGAGTTCAGGTGCCTGTGAAAATGAGCATCTTGGCTTGCACCTCTTCTGACATTAGTCTTGCATAAGCAGAAACAGACCAATGAGGTCACATGGTGGTGGCTGAAGGCAGATGTCAGGAAACAACTTTTCAAAAATCTATTCCAAGACCAAGGTTGAAAGTCAAAAAGCCAACCAATAAAAAAGTGTGAAGTATTTTCTCTATGCACATCCATATTGACAATCATTTGTATAAGAGATGCCTTCTAACAGTAAATGAAAACAGGTATTAGGAGCTACTTTAAGGAAGCAGTTAGCCTGTAGCGACAGAACACGCCTCCATTCTGTCTTTAAATCTCACATCTTTGAAAGGTAGGACTGAGCTGAGCAAAAGGACAAAGAAGCACCTGAATTGGCAATTCTTGAGTCTAGTTGCCTTCCATGAGAAACAAACCAAGCTGATAATTGAAGCCTTTTATATTCCTTAGTTTTTCAGTGCTCTACTAACATTTACTACTGTGTCTTCATTTCTAGACTGTGAGCTCCTTAGGGTAAGCACCTATGCACTCAATAGAGTGGATGGGCAGTAGACAGCTTCTTGCTAATTATCCAAGTCCTTGTAGTAATATTCACCCCTCTACATATGCTTCATGTGTATTGACCTCATCAAAAAAATCATATGCTTCTGAATGTTGGGATTCAATATTAGTTGGAAATTTTATTTCCAACTTGCGGAAGCATTCAAGATGAAGATTGAGCTACAGTTATACTGCATAATGATAAATTGTAAGTTCAGTGAATGTCACTTAAGACAGAAAAGCACAAAGAGAGGGAGTAACTCAGAAGCAAGACATTCATGGAGAAGACAAAGGCGTGATGATACCACAAGTCAGATAACACCAGAAATCACCAGCTGCTGGGGAAGGCCAGGAAAAAATTATTTCAAAAATTCTTGGGTGGGGCTGTAGTGTGGCCCGAAGACACATTATAGTTTGGACTTCAGCTTTCCAGAACTGTGAAATAGCACATGACTGTCATTTTATGCCATCAAGTCTATGTAATTTGTTAGAGCAGCCCTGATAAACGTATATACTTCTATAGAAACTAGAATCTAGCCCATCCTCATGAGTTTGATGTCTGGGCAGTCATAGCTTGGACTATGATACATGCCCATCTCACCCAGGCTCCTCGTGTACTGGGCAAGAATCAAAGCTGGGCCAACTGGAATTCTTCCCCTGGAAGCCTGGTGGAGAATTAGAGAACAGCGTTCTTTTCCTACCCTTATATCTCATTTATTTCTTTCATTGCATCAGACACATCCCTGACATCCTTTATCAAATCCTTCTTCTCATGACTCTAAATAGCCTACTTGTGGTATTTTTCTCTATAACTTTATTTCTACCTAGAAGATTGTTATATTCTTATTTTTTTCTTTTGTTCTGATCTCCTCAAAAGAATGCAGCCTTGCTGAGAGTTGTCTTGTTCTGCACAGTACACCTCTGTTTGGCTAATCAGGACATGGTTTCTTATCACCAAGTATGCAGCGAGACAGATATGGCTCATCTAAAAAGAAAACTCAAGAGATGATAAACTTGCTTCCTGTCTGGATTCAATTCTTGCTTTAGCCTTTCTGAAGAAAGTGAGGTTGTATTTCTGATTTAATTTATGGAAGGCATTCTGATAAAATGCACTTTCCAAATTTAAATTATTTTCATTTGGTTTATGTCTCTTATAAATATACAAGAAATGAAAGAGGCCTAACTAATACCTTTTGGTACTTAGGAAAAAACCAATATCTCTGTGGCATAAATGATCAAACAAAAATAATGAACAAAGGGGCCAGAGGGACAGTACAGAAGGTCAAGTGCTTACCTTGCGTGTAACCAAACCAGGTTTCATTCCTGCCATCCCATTCAATCCTCCCAGCTCCACCAGAAGTGATCCCTGAGAGCAGAGCCAGGATTAAATCCTGAGCAAAGCTGGCTATAATCCAAAAACAAAACAGAAAGGTGGGTGGAATATAGTTATTTTTTTAATTTTATTATATTACCGTGATGTAGACAATTGCAAAGCTGTTTGTGATTGGTTTTGATTCCTAATAGTTCTTATAAATATTTGAAAAATGTGAAACTTATATGGAATTTCGGAACTAATCTTCTTAACCATCAACTTGTGTGTCTAAATACCATACAAGAGTATCTAGAAAAGTTCCCTTTAAATATTATTTTCCTTAAAACAAAGTAAAATTTTAACCAATGGCTTTTTAAAATTTAAAAGTTATATCTTTAGGCTATTGATCATTATGCATAAACTGGCTACCTATTGAAAGACAAAGGGAGATCTCAGATATGGCAAATGAGCTGAGGGAAAAATGAATTTTAACTACTTTCTACATAGGGGCTGGTACTGTATTACTTAGTATTGTTATTTTTCTCTGTAGCTTTATTTTTACCTGGGAGGTTATTATATTCTTAATTTTTCTTTTTTGTTCTTCTGGGCTCCTCAAAAGAATGCAGCCTCCCTAAGAGTTAGGGAAACATGGGATCTATTCCCATGGATGATAGTGTACTGATGGCTCCTTTGGATCCGCTTCACCACAAATTTGAATCTGTTTCACCACTACTTATAACTGAGCTGTCTCATAACATGATTTTGCAGTAGTAGGTCCTACTGATTTTTTTCTGCTCCTTTTTGAGTCACACTCAGTGATGCTTAGGGGTTATTCCTGGCTCTGCACTCAGAAACCACTCCTGGCTATACTGGGGAGACCATATGGGATGCCAGGGATCAAACCTGGGTCAGCTGCATGCAAGGTAAGTGCCCTATCCACTATATTTTTTATTACTCCAGCTCCCAGTCCTACTGATTTTTGAAAATCTGCTCCATTTGAGCCAAGAAGATCATCCAAAAGGCTGAGGCCCATACTTGTCATGTGGGATCCTCAATACCACACATTCAATGAGCAAAGCCAGAAGTTGCCAAAAAGAAAAAACCATCACTATTAAGTAAATTAGTTCAGCACCTCCTGCTAGTGAATAAAGCAATCATCAATAATTCCCTCTCACCTTCTTGACTGAAGCTGAGCAGTTGACATGTAAGAGATCATTCACCTGCCAATTAGTCATAGATATGATAGAGACCAGCCAAACTAAGACCAAGTTACTCGTGCTCATGATCAAACCAAGTGTTAATGCCCTAATGCACTGTATTTTGGACAGTTTACTACAAACAATAGCTGAATGTAAAATATAGTAGAAACCCTAATCTGAAATGTTATTTTCTAAAATGATAATGAAGTCTTAGTAGTTAGTGCTTATTCTTGGCTCTACAGAGCCAGGAATCACTCCTAGCTGGGCTCAGGAGACCATATGGGGTGCTAGGGACTGAACCCAGGTCAGTCACATGCAAAGCAAATGCCTTACCCACTGTACTGTTGCTCTGACCCTCTGAAACCATTTTCTATGAGATTGCTGATATTTCAAGAATGAGATGACTACGTTGGCCTCCTAACATTGATTTACCCCTTAGCAGCACAACTATAGACAAATCTGACAGTATTCCTGAGGGCAGTTGCTCATGTTTGGGAATCTCCTATTCTCTGGCCTGGCTCGCCACGTATATATTGACTCATGGAACTTGGAGAAAGAAATTTCCTGGTGTCAGGGGTTCTATGAAATAAACTACTAGGAGTGAGCATACAGATACAGGGGCTGGAATTTGTACAAAAATGGGGCCTGGGTATGAGGTAGGAGACCAAAAAATGAAAGAAGTCAGGCTGAGTGAAAACCATGAGTGAGATAGCATTTGTTTCACCTTCTTCCTTATTTCTTTTTTTCTCCTGTGTCTGAAAAAGAAGAAAATGATAGACATTGGGAACAGCAGCCCGTCTCCCTTCCCTCACGCTCCCTCCTTATAGTACATTATTGCTCAAGGATGAGAAGTTGGGAATAGTAAGCGTGTGGGGGCCAGCAGCCTTTTCTCCCTTTGTCCCACCTACTGTCCTCTTTATAGCACTATCACTGCCTTATAAGAGTAAGACAAGCCTGTGTGAGCATGGGATTCTTCTCAATACTGCTGTTGACAGCATGTAAGCCGGAGTGAATGCAGTTAGGACATCTGATTTGGCTGATGAACAGAGCCCCACTCAACCTTTGTAATCAGTGATGAATGGTTATCGTGCATGTGACCAATCCAGGTTCAATCCCAGCATTACTGATAGTCTCCAAACGTCAACCAGGAGTGATTCCCTAAGAAGAGAGCAAGGAGTAAGTCCTGAACAATATCAAGTGTGGGCCAAAAAGCTAAAAATGAAAACCATCCAGGCAGTATACAGTACTCCATGTACGGAATAGAAGCGCCTCCTTTTTTTTTTTTTTTTTTTTTTTTTTGCATTTTTGGGTCACACCCGGCAATGCTCAGGGGTTTCTCCTGGCTCTGCACTCAGGAATCACTCCCGGCGGTGCTCAGGAGACCATATGGGATGCCAGAGATCAAACCCAGGCAGCAGGAGCCGGTCGCGCAAGGCAAATGCCCTACCTGCTGGGCTATCGCTCAGGCCCCGCGCCTCCTTTTTTAAGTTGAGTTTCTCAACAGCAGTTACTGTCTGTAGACTACTTTAATAGATATTCTGGAGAAAACAACTCTTTACGAGAATACAGTGTAATTTTTCTCCCTACATTTCACTTAGGGTCCCTTAGCAGGGCTAAAGAGCTGGCTTATAGTATAACAAAGTAGATGCTACTGATAAAGACAGCTACTGTTTTCCCCGAAAGATTCAGTGATAAAAATATATTATGCTTCCCAGGTAACCAATAAGGGAAACAGAAATAAAGCACAAGGACAAAAAGCAATGAAGAAAGAAGAAAGAAGAAAGGAATGAAAGACTGGGGGGACAAGGATGGTGGGAGAGAGAAATAGGGTATAGCCAATGAGCAGCAGAAACCCTTGCCCACCCCTGTACACATGTTATCTTTGAAAGAACTCAGTGATGCCACAGAGTGCTCATAGAAATAGTGAGTTCTAAACCCAACCCAGCTCAGCCCAGTGAAGATTTTTCACCCCTTCTGTAGAAACCCAGAACTGGAGGTCAGAGGCCACCCAGGTCCTTAACAGTGAGAACTTCCATGTGAATCCAAGGTATGCTGGAATTCTCCCAGTTCATCAAGTTTAATAAATTCTAATGTTGCCTAAGAAGGGAAGGGAGCAAGGAAAGAGATAGGATTGGGTCTTTGCTGTGGCTATATTCCATGAAGGTCAATAAGTAACTGTGTTTTGCACATCTCTTTGGGACCATTCTTCCCATCACTTCACTTTGAGACATGCCATGCTCACACACTGATGTATGTATGGTTGGGATTCTAACATGGCCCTAGTGGTTCCTCTTGTATCAAGGAAAATTTTTTAAATCCCTATTCCATAAGCCTTCCAGTCAGTATCATGATATTTGTAGTCCTTTTACATCTCAGAGGTGGATAGATAGGGGTAGATAGAGGCCAATTCAGAACATTCCCTTCCCAGTGTCAGCAGAATTGGCAATAATAAACATAGGGGGAACAGGAGGATAAACATAGTACATACACACATATACATATGTGTATATATGTGTATATATATACAAATATAAGCTTATATGATTAATAGAGACTATCCTTATTGCATCTTAGGACTTTATGATATGCTCAAAATCTCTGTTTAATTTTCCAAAAAGGAAATCTGATCTAATAGATATAAGAGATGGCCTTTTTAAAGACAAATGTTCAAAAGTATAATATACAATTAATGCCAGACTAGAACTAAGCATTGAATATACACAAAGGGATTTACATGATAATCCCTAAATATTTGTCTGTAGGGCAAGTCACAATGTGTAAGGAGAGAGAGGAGAGAGAGAGAGAGAGAGAGAGAGAGAGAGAAGGAAAAGTGTCTGCTAAAGAGACAGGTTGGGGAGCAGAAGGGAGGGAATTTGGGGCCATTGGTGGTGGGAATAGGGCACTGGTGGAGAGGCAGGTGCTGGAATAATGTATGACTGAAACTCAATCATGAACATTTTTGTAATTGTGTATCACAAGGTGGTATAATAAAAAATTAATAAATAAAAATTTTTAAAACTAAAAATATAGTATACAGCCTAGCACAGTATAGGAGCTAAGAAATATATCTTGTTGATTTCTGAACATAAAAATGCTCATGCACCTAATTCCTTGATGATAAAGTCAGTACAGAAAATTATACATACTATCCCTTGCTTTGTGCTCACTGATGAAGCAGATGATTAACCAAATTAATAATACAAGTATGGTGATCTTTTCCTTTTTTAAATGGCCATCAGAGAGCAGAAAGGCTTATCTCAAGATAAAAGTGCAAATGGAAAAGATATTTTCTCAAATTCATGGAAACTAAAAATTTGTATAAATTTTATTATATGATATACGATTGCTATGGACTCAAAAACACTTTCAGCTTAATTTTTCTTTAAAAAATTGCATTGCATTGGGAGTATTGCTCTTCAAGCCCAAGTTCTCCCTTAAACATGTACTTCCTCTCTTTTTCTCCCCTCAAATCTTTCTAAGTTTCAGTAGAAATTATCATGTTTCACACACAGAGAGATTACAATGCAGTTGCAAAGTGTGAGTTGGAACCTGTGCAGCTGCCACCTTCACGGAGCTTGCATCCTAACATGTCTATCACCATTTTCCAGACTCAAAATCTGGAGCGCTGTGGCTCACATTGCTGTGTAGGACAGGGTTATATGGACTCTTCCCTATGGATCTGATATCAAGGAGGACATTAAAAATAGAAAATATCATGCACGTGTCATTGAATCTCTTCAGAGGTGGTGAGAAGGTGGAATTTTGATAACACAAAATGAAATTGCTTTTAAAGTTCTTTGTTAATAAAAGTTTTTCTCCAGCCCAGCACAGGTATGCTGATCCAGAGACTCACAGACATGGGGCAGAGCTACTACCAGCCTCCCCTGTGCCCAACTGTTCATGAGGCACCCGGGAGGGATGGCAGGTTCTAGCCCTGGCCTGCCACCCCTGTAGAGCCTTTCAAGAAGCCAGAGGAACCACCACACCATCATTAAACAGTCGAGATTATATGTGACTACAAGAGTATCTCACCACACAGCAAAGCCTGGCAAGCTACCCGTGTTGTATTTGATATGCCAAATACCAGTAACAATTATAGACCTCATTCCCATGACTTGATGGAATTGTTTGAATCTCTTTATGTTCCTGGAGCGAGCAGATGCCCTTGGTCTACACTAGCATGTGACAGGACATATGGAGATTGCTACTGGGGCCCGCTAGAGCAAATCTATGATCAATGGGAAGACAAGTGACAAGTGACAAGTGTTAATAAAAGTTACACCTGTTTCTCTGATGTGAAAAAAAATCAAAGTAATTAATGTGTGCCCTGACTTTTGCTTGCTGGAGTCTTAGCCAAAAGCTTGCCTGTGTACCAGCTCCCAAACATCATATAATACAAGGATGGTGATCTTTTTTATAGGTCTCTACATTGAGCTCCTTATGTTAGCCAGTGTGTCCTTAAGTTTATAGAGTGGGTCTTAGGCAGTCGAAGTTACACTCTGATCACAGTCAGTGACGTGAATCTCTTCCCAAGTTTGTGATTATTTTTCTGGTTCTTTTTCTTTAAGTATTTTATTATACCACTGTGAGATATACAATTACAAAGATATACAATTACAAAGTTCATATTTGGGTTTTGGTCATACAGTGTTCCAGCACCCATCCCTCCACCAGTGCCCATCTCCCGCCACCAACATCCCCAGTTCCCTTCCCCCTCCCCCAGCCCACCGCCATGGCAGGTTCTTTATTTCTTTCCATTTCTCTCTCTTTCCTTCCCTTCCAGACTATGGATTTCAGAACATACATTAAAGGGTGTCATGTGTATCTTTTTAACCTGTATTCAATGCTGAGTTCTAGGTTGGTATTAGCACTTTCGCCAATTGTCAGCACACTGTTCCATCCTCTGTCTTACCTAGCCTCTGACTCCCACACATTTCTGATAATTTCCATCTTTGACAAGACCTCCTGATACATGTTTCACTTGACCTTGATATTGGTATCATAATATGTACATATATATTTATGTCATGCAAATAAATGCAGTCATTCTGTATCTGTCTCTCCTTCTGGCTAATTTCACTCAACATAATCTTCTCCATGTCCATCCATTTATAGGCAAATTTCATAACTTCATTTTTCCTAACAGCTGCGTAGTATTCCATTGTGTAGATGTACCAAAGCTTCTTTATCCAGTCATCGATTCTCAGGCACCCTGCTTGATTCCAGATTCTGGCTATTGTGAATAATGCTGCTATGAACATAAAAGTAGGGATGATGTTTCTGCTGCGTATTTTTGGCTTTCCAGAGTATAGTCCCAGGAGTGGTATGGCTGGGTCAAATGGGAGTCCAATTTCTAGTCTTTGGGGAATGTCCATATTGTTTTCCAGAAAGGCTGCACCAGCCTGCATTCCCACCTACAATGGATGAGTGTCCCCTTTTCCCCACATCCACGCCAGCACTTGTTGTTCTTGCTCTTTTGGATATGTGCCAGTCTCTGTGGTGTAAAATGATATCTCATTGTTGTTTGATTTGCATCTCTCTGATGATTAGTGATGATGAGCATTATTTTCATATGTTTTTTGGCCATTCAAATTTCTTCCTTGTTGAAGTTTCTGTTCATTTCTTCTCCCCATTTTTTGATGGGGTTGTTTGTTTTCTTCTTGTAAAGTTCTACCAGTGCCTGATATATCCTGGATATTAACCCCTTATCAGATGGGTATTGGGTGAATATTCTTTCCCATTCTGTGGACTGTCTTTCTATCTTGGTCACTGTTTCTTTTGAGGTGCAGAATCTCTTTAGTTTCATGTAGTCCCATATGTTTATCTTTTCTTCTAGTTGCTTTGTTAGTGATGTTTCACCTTTGAAGATGCCTTTAGCTTCAATGTCATGGAGGGTTTTTCCTGTATTTTCTTCAATGTACTTTATGGATTCAAGTCTGCCAAGTTTGTGATTTATGTTGACACATTTGTTGCTGAAAATCAGCTAAGAGGGAGTACTTTGACAATAGTAGTTGGAAATAATAACACTAGATAAAACTGAGCATTGAACGTAGGTCAAAGGATACACATGTAGTGTCTGGATAGCAAAAGCAGAATGCACAGAAGGAGAGAGACAAAGAGAAAGAAGAGAGAGAAAAATGCCTGTCATAAAGGCAGGGTGTGTGGGGAGGGGTGGGAGAGAAGTGGGACACATTGGTGTTGGGAAATATGCCCTGGTGGAGGAATACATGGTGGAACACTGTATGGCTGAAGCCCAATCATGAACAGCTTTGTACAATTTGTCTTACACTGTCTGTTGTGTCCCACATCAATCCACTAGGCTCTCTTGCCCCACGGTCACTTTATATCCTGACATATAATCTTATATGCTCACTTGAAACTTGAAATTTCTTATCAGCCCCCCACAGACATTCGTAAAATCAATATTATTGCTCTCTGAAGTCATACCATATAAGAGTTGTTTATCATGCATAAAAAATTATTTCTAGACTATAAAACTATGCATTTGTAAAAATGATTTGAATTTTTATTTTGATAAAAAATATTTACAAATGCATAGAAGCAGTTTACTTTTTTCTCAATGATATGTAAGAACAATGTTCATCTTTATGTCAATCTACTAGTTTTCGAAAAGGATTAACATTTTTTGTGTTATATTTTAGCTCCGAATTAATTGTATCTGTGCAATGGTGGAAAGCAATAAATGGCTCATAAGAAGTCAATATTTCAAAACATTCACTCCTTTAATGATAAAACATAACTGATCTATACTTGAGGTGAATTCTAAATTATTCATTCTTTGTTTACCAGAAAGAGAGTAGTTTTTTGAAAACAGGAAAAATAGGAAGTGAACAATGCAAGAATTTATATACCAGAGGGTTTTAGTAAGACTCTCAGAGTTCTTCTGTACATAACTAAAATAACAGAATATGCAGCTTATGTGAATTCGAAAGTCAAAGTTAAAGTAGGTTATGAGAGTTGAGTAAAACTTAAATGAAGTAAACCATCAATTTTATGTGAATTTTGAGGAGGGAAGTGACAGGACACACCCAGCATGCCCAGGGCTTCCTCCTGGTTCTACACTCAGTGGTCACTCTGGCTCTGCCCTCAGGGGATCACATGGGAAGCCAGGGATCAAACACAGGCTATGTGCAACACAAATACCCTACCACTGAGCTATATATCTACCTGCAAGCAGTCAATTTTAATGAAACTATCTTCTTTTAGAAAACAGCCAACCCCATCAAAAAATGGGGAGAAGAAATGAACAGAAGCTTCCAAAAAAGAAGAAATTCGAATGGCCAAAAGGCATATGAAAAAGTGCTCTTCATCTTTAATCATCAGGGAGAGATGCAAATCAAAACAACAATGAGGTACCATCTCACCCCCACAGAGACTGGCACACATCCAAAACAGCAAGAACAACCGGTGCTGGCGTGGATGTGGGGAAAAGGGACTCTCATCCACTGCTGGTGGGAGTGCCAACAGGTCCAGCCCTTTTGGAAAACAATATGGGCATTCCTCCGAAAACTAGATATTGAGCTCCCATTTGATCCAGCAATAGCACTCCTGGGAATATACCCTAGAGACCGAAAAACACATAGCAGAAACACTATCTGTACTTCTTTATTCATCTCTACGCTATTCACTATAGCTAGAATCTGGAAACAACCTAAATGCCCGAGAACAGAGGACTGGCTAAAGAAACTGTGGTTCATCTACACTATGGAATACTATGCGGCTGTCAGAAAGGATGAAATTATGAAATTTACCTGCAAATGGATGGACATGGAGTCTATCATGCTGAGTGAAATTAGTCAGAAGGAAAAGGACAGATATAGAATGACTGCATTCATTAATAGGATATAGATACCAGTGTTTTACTAAATATGGGAAATGGTAATGGCAGATTAAAACTCACCACTGAATATACACAAAGAGACTTAAGTGATAAACTCTAAATATCTGCAGGGCTAGCCACAATGTGTAAAATAAGAGGGAGAGAGATGCAGAGACGGAGAGAGAGATAGAGAGAGAAAGAGAGGAAACTGGGGTACCTGCTATTAAGGCGGGTGGGGGGCGGAGGGGAGGGTACATTGGTGGTGGAAATGGGGCACTGGTGGAGGGATGGGTGCTGGAATACTGTGTTACCAAGAACCAATTATGAACACCTTTGTAATTATATGTTTCACGGTGGTATAATAAAAAAATTTAAAAAAAATAAAAAATTTCAGAAAAAAAAAAAGAAACTATCTTCTTTTTTTTTTAAGTATTTTATTATACCACCGTGAGATATACAAATAAAAAGATATACAATTAAAAAAGTTCATGTTTGGGTTTTGGTCATACAGTGTTTCAGCACCCGTCCTCTCACCAGTGCCTCCCACCACCCAACATTCCCGGTTCCCTCCCCCTCTTCCCCCAGCTCCAGCTCCATGGCAGGTTCTTTATTTCTTTCCTTTTCTCTCTTTCTCTTTTCCTTGAAACTATCTTCTTTTAAAGTCCAGTTCTTAAGAGAAAGAGAGAGAGAAAGGGAAAGAAGTAAAGAACCTGCCAAGGAAGAGGGCTGGGGGAGCGGGAGGGATCCGGTAGTTGGTGGTGGGAGATGGGCACTGGTGGAGGGATGGGTGATGGAACAGTGTATGACCAAAACCCAAATACAAACTTTTTAATTGTATATCTTTGTAATTGTATATCTACAGTGGTACAATAGAATACTAAAAAAAAGTCTAGTTCTTTATAGTAAACAAAAATAGGAAGTCTCTTAAAATACGACAGTAAAAACTCAGTTCATCTACACTTCACCTCAAAAATATAATGCAGTAGGTTGCTTTCATAGCATCATATCTTCATTTTTCCATACCACTAGTATTTCCATAAGACTGGAGTTCTTCAGAAACAATTATTTTTTTTAAATTTTTTATTATACCACAGTGAAACATACAATTACAAAGGTGATCATAATTGGTTCTTGGTAATACATTATACCAGCACCCATCCCTCCACCAGTGCCCCATTTCCACCACCAATATACCCCACCCCTCCTGCCCACCCCCTATGCTGCCTTAATAGCAGGTACCCCAGTTTCCTCTCTCTCTCTGTCTGTCTCTCTGTCTCTGCATCTCTCTGCCTCTTATTTTACACATTGTGGCTAGCCCTGCAGGTATTTAGAGTTTATCACTTAAGTCTCTTTGTGTATATTCAATGGTATTAATCTGCCATTACCATTTCCCTTACTTAGTAAAACACTGGTATCTATTTATGTCGTATTAATGAATGCAGTCATTCTATATCTGTCCTTTTCCTTCTGACTAATTTCACTCAGCATGATAGTCTCCATGTCCCTCCATTTGCAGGTAAATTTCATAATGTCATCTTTTCTGACAGCCGCATAGTATTCCATAGTGTAGATGAACCACAGTTTCTTTTAGCCAGTCCTCTGTTCTCGGGCATTTAGGTTGTTTCCAGATTCTAGCTATAGTGAATAGCGCAGAGATGAATAAAGAAGTACAGATAGTGTTTCTGCTATGTGTTTTTTCGGTCTCTCGGGTATATTCCCAGGAGTGCTATTGCTGGATCAAATGGGAGCTCAATATCTAGTTTTCGGAGGAATGCCCATATTGTTTTCCAAAAAAGGGCTGGACCAGTCGGCACTCCCACCAACAGTGGATCAGAGTCCTCTTTTCCCCACATCCACGCCAGCACTGGTTGTTCTTGCTGTTTTAGATGTGTGCCAGTCTCTGTGGTGTGAGATGGTACCTCATTGTTGCTTCGATTTGCATCTCCCTGATGATTAAAGATGAAGAACACTTTTCATATGCCTTTTGGCCATTCAAATTTCTTCTTTTTGGAAGCTTCTGTTCATTTCTTCTCCCCCATTTTTTTGATGGGGGTTGGCTGTTTTTTTTCTTGTGGAGTGCTACCAGTGCCTGATATATCCCTGGATATTAACCCCTTGTCAGATGGGTATTGGGTGAATATCCTTTCCCACTCTGTGGATTGTCTTTGTATCTTGGTCACCGTTTCTTTTGAGGTGCAGAAGCTTTTTAGTTTTATATAATCCCATTTGTTCATCTTTGCTTCCATTTGCTTGGTCAGTGGTGTGTCATCTTTAAAGATACTTTTTCGTTTCGATGTCGTAGAGCGTTTCTCCTATGTTTTCTTCGATGTACCTTATAGATTCATGTCTGATGTTGAGATCTAGAATCCATTTTGATCTGACTTTTGTGCATGGCGTTAGAAGGAGGTCTAAGTTCATTTTTTTACATGTAGCTGCCCAGTTTTCCCAGCACCACTTGTTGAAGAGGGCTTTCTTTGCTCCACTTAATATTTTTTGCTCCTTTATCGAAGATTAAGTGGTTGTATATTTGAGAGTGTGTTTCAAGATACTCAGTTCTATTCCATAGGTCTACGGGTCTGTCTCTATACCAATACCACACTGTCTTAATTACAACTGCTCTGTAGTAGAGCTTGAGGTTGGGGAAAGTGATACCTCCCATCTTCTTTTTCCCAAGGATTACTTTAGCTATTCGTGGAGTTTTATAGTAGATCTTTCAGTCCTTCTTTTAAGGTTGGTTTTGATTTTACAAAGTTCCTAAGCTGTTGTTTATCCAAGAAGTTGTATATCTGTCCTTCAAATCTGAGCGAGAGTTTAGCTGGATAAAGAATTCTTGCTGAGGCATTCATTTCATTAAGTTTTTTCATCTATATCCCACCACTGCGTTCGGGCTTGGAGGGTGTCTTCTGAGAAGTCTGCTGAAAGTCAAATGGATGCTCCTTTGTATACAATTTCCTTCTTTGATCTTGCTACCTGAAGAATTCTGTCTCTGTCTATGGCATCCATTACTTTGACTAGGATGTGTCTTGGGGTCTTTCTATTGGGGTCTCTTCTTGCTGGTACGCCGGCGGGCTTCTTGGATCTGGATGCCTTCGTCCTTTAACTCGGGAACTTTTCAGCCAGGATGTTTTTAACTGTTTTAATTTCCTTGGGGTTACTTCCTTGTCCCTCTGGGACTCCTATGATTCTTATGTTGTTCCGCCTTGCTTCATCCCATTGTTCTCTGTTTCGTTCCTGATCCATTATCCGGTCTTTTCCATCTTATGTAGATCTCTGAGTGCTTTCTGCAGCTCATCTTCAGTCTCACTGATTCTCTCTTCCGCTGCTGTCATCCTACTATTCAGAGCCCCGATCGTGTTTTTCATTT